>JAZHYW010044399.1:0-75094 GCA_037355805.1 Ixodes ricinus | reverse complement strand
GGTTACGTATTGCTGCCGCGACTGGGGCCGTACTAAAAGTGTCGAGAAAGGTTTGAAGGTCAGTTTTTACGTGCTCGGTTCGCCAGAGAATCTGGATATGTGCCGTGAAAAGGAAAAAGCAGACGACGTCGGACAACGATTGCTTGGGCGGGAAGCACTTTGGTTTGAATTCACGGATACTTGTGGTCATCAAATTTATTTGTTTTGTTCCAACATTAACGCTAGAAAACCGTCAAGTTGTGCGGACCTCCTGCGGACTACGTTCAGTGCGTCTTCAAGTTCAAACGGCCGCCTGATCGTTCGAACTGTCATCTGCTCTTTCAAACGTTTCTGCTTGTCGTCTGCTGTCTTAGACGACGCCGGCCCGTAGACCAAATGTTGGCCCGGTCCTTGTGATAAGAAGTAAGTGCAGGCCTCAAAAGACTTAAATTTGAAGGTTGGTAAGCAGGCTCGATGTAAACAGTAGATACAAGCAAATGTTGATTATTATTACCAATGACCATCACCGACTTGTTCTGCCTAATTCAGTTGGTCCGATTCTGCTTGCGATTTTCAGTATCGACGTTGAACAACTCAGCTACGGTTCACGCTTTTGCAGCCCGAGCGGCGTCGCGACTGAAAATTTTGAGCGAAATCTCATCATGCGAATTAGGCTTTAGCGTACATACTGCGGCGTCCACGCGGAATGAATCGCCACGTGTCACATTATTCACGCGAAGTTTTGCGGTGTAACGAGCCTCGGCAATTTCGCTGACGCCGCTCAAGATAGTCAGACATCGCCAGGAAGACGTACAACCAACAATTCGAACGCGAAAAAGGGCAGGGGACTCACACTGACGCCGACAACATCGCATTTCAATGGTTTGTTTATGGGCGACGGCGAGCTTCTTGCCCACACCCCCGTCGCGCATGCGCGGCGCCGGTGGCGTCCGCTAGGGGCGCTCCGGTTTGTTTGTAAACATGAGTCGGTGTATACATCATACAAAACACAGTATGCAGAAAAATTCGACCGCGAGTCATAGCGAGATTTGTGCTTCGAATGCCGCATGGCAATGAGTTCAAGGAGAAAACTATGCACTCGGAATTTGAACAACGGAAATTGCGGTCACTCTTGTTTCCACAGTTTTTTTGTATGATGTATGAGCAGTGTGACACATGCCTTATGCTACGGGTGCTAAAGGCCAAAGCAGTTTTCGTTGAAAACTGTAAGTAGCGTTCAAGTTGTCCTACAGGCACTTTTCTCTGTACTTGTTACTTATTCACCAATTTCCTTATCAAAAATAGCATTTCATATACTATTTGTTCAATATACATATCACAATTTATATAAATTATATAGGAGGCACATAACTTTTATACTAATCGTTATATTCTAATATCTGTTGATAAAAGTTTATAAGACACATTCATATATTTTTGACAAAGGTTGTATTCTGTGGCCTGCTGTCTCCGTCTCTCAGAAAATCAGGTCCCACCACGAAATATGATCTGAACAAACCACAGCTGTAAATATAGCTCGAAACATATGAGCCCAATCAAAACCATAATCTACTGGCTCTTCGTAAACAACGTTGTATCCAGAAGGACCCCCACGCAGACACGAAGAAACCAACTGAGTCAGAGACGGACCTCAGAAAGGACCGAGCTCGATGGGTCATTTCGGCCTGCGTCCGGCCAGAGGAGCCAATTAGTCGACGCGGCTCCCTCTATGCCAGAACCATCGATGGCATCTGCGATCGTTGCCGTGTCATCGCTGGGCAACGGAGCGAAACTTATTAGGAACATCAATATCGAGCGGGAGAAGCCCAGTGATTCTGTCCGAACCCTCTCTATAAGCCCTTGTTGGTGTCCTTCCCTTCCTTTTCTTTTTGTCCCAAATTAGCTCTGTAGCTCAAGCATGCTCACCAGACGTATGCTGTCTACAAAGCAAAAGGTCACAAACCCAGCATTCTGCGACATGCTCCCCTTGCGTTCTCTCTGGCTATATTCTCAACAAAACGCAGCAAAACGCAGCAAAGAATAATTTCTGCCAAACTACTGCAGAAATCTATAACTTCACCGAGATTTCTATAGAGGACAACAATACACTCTTATTTAATACCTACTTGAACCTCAGGATTGTATACTTTTATTCCTGGGCCCGACATAATATGTTTGCGTTGGGTCCTATGGGCCACTTTGACAAATTTTTGGATTTCGTCTCACTGAAATAAAGCATCGTAATGTTCTCGAGGAGCCTAATAGCTGCCGACTCATAGCGCACGCCGCGGTTAAAATTTCGGTATTTTTATTAATACTTTTTGTTCCTCGAGATTTTCCGTATTCGGCCCGCTTTTGCCCCAGTAAAGTTAGCACTCTGCCGTGCACTAAAGATCGCTTCCGGCCAAGCTACCTTTACATAGGCTATAGTCGAAGAAAAGCTTCGTACGATGCGTTCGTGACAGCATATTGCCTAAGAATGTGGACGGTTCTAATATAGCTATATAATAATTAGATGTTTACATCAAAATGTGTGCCCTAGATTTCAAACATAAGCAACTGTTATATTGGGTCAGAAACACTTACATTGTATTTATCTATTTGGGTTTGAATCTGTCTGTGTAGGTAAAGTTTTAGCTCGGTTGCAGCCACAAACTGAACAAAATCATTTCAGGCGTGTATTACTAGAAATATTCTCGGCACGACTGAAAGGCTGCACACAGTGCAGGCACGTACGCCCAGGGCCAACCGCCATAAATAGGGGAGGAAAGTGGGAAAGGAGGTCCCAGCAAAACTGAGGTTTTCGGGGAGGGCGAGGTGGGGGTAGCTGCCAGGCCCTTTAAGCCACCTCCGTGGCCACGTGCCTAGAACATTTGTTGAGAACGGCCGTCAACCTCCAACATGTTTTATGGTTTCATGTTGTACTGTTATACATATGCTAAATCTCTTGCTATAATTTAGAAGAAGAGTACGTTTCGCGAAACGTATTAGGCTCACTACTTTCATGCGTCTTGCATCTTAGACGGTATAAATTATTGAAATAAATATCATAGTCGCCAAGCATTGTTTCAGGGAACAATGCTTGGCGGCGACTATGGTATTTATTTCAACAATTTTCATCATTTTACATATAAATGCACTGTGCGTATTTTCTTAGATCTTACATATTTGGTAATGGGCGCTTAATGGGGAATGGGTGACGCGCGGTATTCTACGGTAGCTAGCTCCGCCGGTTTCCCGTTTCTATCGTCCGCATTTTTTTTTCCGGGCCAGCCTTCTGATCAGTCTCAACAGCAGCACAAAATAAAGCACACCATTACACTTCCCACGTGTCCTACGTCTAATCTAAAATTGATCCATTTTTCTATTTCCAACCATGCTCTGCAATTTGGCTATAAAAACCGTATGCTTATCTTCATTTTTCCAGAACTTCATTACGCAAGTCTAATTATTAACCCAGTCGTTTCAGACATTGCACACATCCATCAATAGGCCCTCAGACGGTGATTGATAAGGTAGCAATATTATTTATTTGCGATTCCCCGTTTTTGCACAAAACCTTCGCCGGAGTTCGGTGACACACCCAGGCGGAAATGCCGCGTCACCCAGCTGTGAACGCAAGCACTGTTGTATGATATCTGGCGTGGGGGGGGGGTGCAGGAGGGGGAGGGGGCAAGCTATCGCGCATGCTCATACGACGTTCCACAGTCATGTATGGAAAAATGGCAGCGCATGTACAGACGGCTTTATTGTCATTGCGTATATATCCCTGTTCCCCGAAGATAACAGACACGAGGCGCGATTTGAAATAAGCTCCTTCAAGCTAAAACGACACGTTTCAAAATTCAGGAGCGCAACATCGGGTCACGATTTCTCGCTATCTAAAAGTTTAATTTTGATCACAAATGTCCGTTCAACACATATCGGCGGATGTTTTATTTTCGCCGCCACTTCCACCTTTAACGACTAACTATTGCCTAGTCAATGCTGATATCGGTGGTGAGTTTGTATCACCCACGCGGCGTTCCACTAGAAAAGGATGAAGCGATAGCAGCTAATACAATCGGGTAAACTAGTAGAAATCTTAATATTTGCACCATTCGGCGATATATCGCCGAATGGTGCACGTGAAAATTTTCACGTGAACGTGAAAATAAACAGGATCCGGCATTTTGGTCCGTTTTTATGATACACGATTTTTCGTCATGGCATGCCCTTATAGGCCATCTAAAAACAGCTTCAATTCGTGGCTACAGAACTATGAGTTCCACTGTTCGTATTGATGGTCATACTGACGATTGAGTTTGTTGCATTTCTAAAAGTACAAACGGAGAGTTCAATTCAAGATATCAACGGAATACGAAAATGCATTTATCTCGCTGTAAATCAATTGCATAATACGGACCATCATACTAAGTTTTTTTTTTACCTCCACTTATATCAAAGCCTCTCCGCAATTTGACTTAGCAGCAGGTGGCTTCTTGGCGACAAGAAATAGAGCAGACTCTAAAATCGTGCCCTGACAACCATAAACAAAACGCTTGACCATCCCACCGTCAAATCCTGCCGTTTCTCCTCCAACACTATTCTGCATATGACAGTTTGACCACTGATAGATAAAGGGCTGCAGAGCTTTATTAGACCATTGTATTGAATAGAAATTTTCGCAATCATTTTCGCGCTTGCGGGTGTTGCGGCCATGTCTCGCTACTAGCAGAGATATTGCACTGTTTAAATGGACGCGACGACTTACACGTATACAGCAAACGAAAATGCATAAGGCATTTTAGTTTTCCGTATAGCCTTCCTGCAAAAGAGGTCAGCTTTCTAACTCCCACCACCCGTCTTCGCGTTGGTGCCATGGGAAAACGGAAAAAAACGCGACGTTCGAATGCTGTGTGAATCCACAGTATACAGTCTCAGCGATAACTGCGACATTTTAATCGATCATAAATTCCGATATTTTCGTTATACGCATCGCAGTCCGCCATTGTTGACCTCTTGATGACGTGATTTATTTGTGGGAATCCTAGTGAAGGTCTGCACACACCGGTCAAGTCAAGCGAATCCCTCCCCACATCCGTCAAAAAAGTGGGCCGGATATAGAGTCAGTGTGAGTAGCTACGTCTTGTTTCTGCGTCACAGGCACAGCCCTAAAGGCGTACGCAAATACCAACGTTACTAGAACTCTCAGTTGGGAAACTCACAGTTGAAACCTGGGTCGCTGGCGTCCACCGAGACCGAGCTAAATACGACAACAGCGCCACTCTGTATCATTTCGTCTTAACTGTGGTCGCCTTGAGGTTTTAGAAAGCATGTTTTTGCGTAAAAACTAACGGAAGAAACTCTTTTGTAGTAACTTTTATTGGAGTCCAGTACAAAATGGAGGGCGCGTGTTGTTTTCTAAAATCTTTAGTTGGCAAGGTTTTGCAGTATAATTAATATTGTTTTTGTACAACCGTGCCTCAGCGGTGATTTCAGGTAGCGCGTCCTGAGTTAGGCGCATATTAACCACGGTAGCAGTCCGCTTGGGGAGTTGGGGGCGGTACCTGAAGCCTCTTCCACAGTATCTGTTCTGACCCCAAAATGGCCGATTACAACGAAAATGGAAGTCACGTGCAGTTCCTGGACTGGCCGCTGCGGGAGAAATGGCGGCGTTGGAATCGCCATTAGCTCGGTTCTCGTGGGACGGATCGGTGCCACTTTTTCAGAGCAGTCTCTATGGCAGTTTCCCAACTGAGTGGTCAGTAACGTTGGCAAATACCGATTACAAATACAAATACGCGTGGAGCGGATCCGCTTGACGTGGTCGGTGTGGACACCTCTTGACCGGACTCGACTTCTTCACGTCCCCGTTTTGGGAGCCCTCAGGTACGTTTGGCGGTACAAAGTGTGTCGCGATGGACATGCACTGTGGCACCTTGTGGCACTTACATGTTCAGAACTACGAACTCTAGACCATTCGCGACCCCAAAGACTTGCTTTCAGGCCCTCAAACTTCAGGTTTATGCGCTGTCCGCCACCCGATCAAAGGTGTGGTGCTGAAGTGCGAGCTAGCACGAGACCCTCCACGACCGGGTTTTGAGTTTAAGCACACTTGTAGCGGTTTGCTTGGTCCCTGGAATGCTGCCAATAGTATAGAATAACCCTTTGACGAAACACACATTTTTTTTTTCAAAGCACGTCGCATAAGGACGGGAACGTGGCTATTCCACGGCGAACTTTTTAAATTCACAAACTCTTTCTAATTATTTCTGAAGCTTTGATGAATCGCGGTGCGAGAAATACACAGCTAGATCTTTTAACCTCGAGGCCTCTTCAATCTACACCGTCACACCATTGGTGTTTGCTACTTTCTAGCATACTTAATAGGCGTGGAACCATGAGCTACAAAAAATACCTAGAACTAAATATATGGTGACTAAAAGAAAGGGTGTAAGTGTGAAAACAATTCGACGCGAGAAAATTGAAAGAAAAAGTTAAAAATGCGCTTCTTTATATTGGGTGCGCTGAAATTGAACAAAAAGTACATTTTGTTACATAATTTATTTTTAAGTCCCCGTACTTGACCAAGGCACACACTTTGCATATTATGGAAGGCAACACATGGTTCGACACGTGTTATTATTGAGAAGCAATACCTAACATGTACTACTCAGAAGAAAAAAAGTCTAGTTGGTCTCAGTTGTCTCGCGAGGCATGCTTGGAGATGGTTTTACAAAATGCTGGAGCGACAAAGCATAGATAGCAACTTAGGATGTTTGTTTTATGTAACGTGCTTATAAGCATTGGGAATAAAAAAATATAAGCTCTATTTCTCTCTCGCTTTATGCCCTTCTGACGGTTCGAGATGGTGCGTGATCCAAAAACGCTACATACACGACAATCGTCAAAACCGCCTCATATCGCCGGGCATACAGTACACCCTGCAGTGTAAGCAACACAAAAAATCTACAACTGCACGACCCATAGCAGATGTAAGCGCTTACTTTAAAGGGGCATACTCGTCTTTACCTTTTATACGAACATTTATCCTAATCCACAGTTAACTTGCAACAGGCGAGCTGAAGAATATTAACCATGATGAATAAAACCAGAGTCTGGGGTGTGGATGAGAAGCGCTTACAGGTCTAGAGAAGGGCAAGAAATTGAAAGAAGGACAAAACGACGTCTCAAAACAAGGTGACGTCCAGTTTTTTTCTTCATTCTATTGTTGCCAGCGACGCTTTAATGTTTCTCCTTTATCCCCCAGGCTCATGTTTAGTTCATCATGATCCTGGACCTCATTCATAGCACCTTTATATCATGCCTACCATTACTTTAATCAGATAAACTAACTTGGGCTTGGGTAATGATATTTCGTGTTCTCGTGGCTGCTACGGAATGCTTTGCCTAAAGAGCCTATTCGCCGTTCCAATGCTTATCGCCCATGTATTTTCAAAAAGTGCCGAGTGATTGGTTTTTAGGCACATATCTGCAGCACATGGTAGAGCCCGTGGCATAAAAGCTATAGGTTAATAACTCAGGACACGTTAAGGCGGCGGTCCCACTTTCTCCGTCTTTATTGTTGGTGTTTAACGTTGCTTTTTTTTTTTTTGGTTTTAAACTGTACATAGAAAGCAGTTACAAGGCTTTGTCGTTTTGCACGCATTTTTTTAATCTCCAACTGAATTCTATTGACACAACTAATTTACTTGATCCGAAAATTAGTAGATTTAGAAATCGCGTACCGTGTCGCAGATTTCTCCTTTAGTCATAAAGCTTGGATTCGCTACCCTTTCCATTCTCACTGTCACGGCTGTGGGCCTGTTTTGTATGGAGCTTTTTTTTTTTTGCACGGCTTCTTTATAGCGCATTCAGTCGATAATTTGGTCCATGCTTTTTTGTGTGTTTGATTGGGTTTTAATACTCCCCTTCTGAATAAAATCCTGGAAATAAGGCCTTTTAACGTGGAACATACGCGCACCTGATCAACTCAGAATCTAGGAGTCGTTCACATCGGATGGCTTCCCCGGTGACTCCCCGCAGTCCGCGTACTCCACAACAAACAGGCTCTTTTGGGATGATGCAGAGAAAAATCCAGTGCCCCTGAACGCTGTTCGAATCCAGCACTCAGAAGAGACAGAAAAGCCTCGTCAAGCGCTTACTTCCGGGACAAGCCGCTCACTTCCGGTGGCTTCATACCCAGTCTGCTCAATGCACCATCCAGCTCCTTATAGTGGACATCACTGACCTCCTCACTATACTCAGCTTGGGTACTCTACTTTAGGTGTAATCGAGAGATAAATGAAAGATGGCACAAAATCCGATGTCTTCCTATACTTGTGGCTCCAACGCTCTCAACATTGCAAATAGCGCCTAAGTCGGGATATGAGCGTTTTTATTTTTTCCAGTTCGAGCCCTCGTCGGTCAACAAGAACGATTATAGAACTCGGAAGCTTGAGAAAAAAAGCGTGAAAGTTTGTTTCTATACTTTTCATGAAGTGCATACATAATTAGGGTTCCGTGTTTTCGGTATTTATTTTTCTTAATGTTCGGGCTTAATTTATCAGCATTTATACTTCTCTTTCGAATCGGTATTTTTCGGCGTCTAATTTGAATGCCGCAGATAAATCGGTGTTTATCGGCCTTGCGTTGTAAAGCGACTGTGTACTTATTTGAGAAAATAATAGTAATTTATAAATCCAAAATATTTTTTCTCCAGTGAGGCTGGTAAAGAGAAAGGAAAGGAAAACGGGTCAACGAATGTGGTTTCATAGAAAGGAACAACCCTAAGGGCAGTTCAATGCGGCTGTGTTTCGGATCAACGAAAAAAAGATAAAGTAGGGTATAAAATTTCTTCCCATAAAGCTGGCGTTTTCTTTTTTTTTTTTTTGCTTCCTTCAAGGACAGCTTAGATTCGGGTTTCTCCGGTTTTCACCAATATAGAGGAAACTGCCTCTGGGGTTAATATTCGGTGTTTATCGGTATATACTGGAAACACGGAACCCGAACTATAATCGGCAATGTGCAAAGTTCGGCTTTTATAACATATAGTTCACGCTTTATTGCTGTATATTCAGCTTAGTACCAAACAAGAAACGAGGTTCACGCATTTTGTTGTGCATAATCGGAAAGCTCGAGAACTGGTCGCGACGAGAAAATGGTTCATTTATGCTTGAATGGCGGTGACTGGTGATGCAGGATTTGATCTCAGAAAGCGATAGCCAGACGCAAACGGTGAAAGGATGGGAGGCCAGAAAGATGCACAGGAGAGGATGTTCAGATGAATCGCAGAAAAGCGCTCACCGGGGAAAAGCTCACCGCAAAACCAACGGATGCGGAGAAAAAGCTCTACCGATTTTTGTTTTATTCTGTTCATATACAGGCTGTTGGATCATGCGTAATGTGTATCAAATTATTGTCATAAAATTCGTTAGCTTTGCAAAAAAATATGTCCTTTTTTGTAATATTTCTTAAGCTTATTGGGTATATTGCTCCCAAATTAACATTTGCTGGCGAGTGTTTTTTGTGGTTTACTCTCTTAGGGGCAACGAAAGCCTAACTGAAAACTTTGGGAACCTGAAGAGCAGGAAAAAGTTTGGAAACTTAATAATGTCTGCCTAGAACTTTAAAAAGCAAAACTGTAAATGCCGAAAATCCGAAAGTGCATGCGCAACAACATGGTGCCTGAAAGTCTCTTTGAAGCTTTTGTCAACCTTTGAAAACAGGATAGAACGGGCAGTAGGATATCGAGGTTTCTTTCTTCCACGGACATGCACGTTTTCTAGACGTTCGTGCTGGTGTTTCCACTCAATGTCTTTGTGTGATAGTGCTCTTCTACGGCGAGCCACACATGACCGTCATAGCTGCACACTCACCGTTGTTACTCGTGACCTATATAAAAACTAGTCTTCTGTAAGGTAGCGAATCGGGCGAGTTGGTAAACGTTATACATGACGAAAACCGCTCAAACGACGAAGACGGAGTGAAGACAACAAACAGGACAGGACGAAGCTGTTCTCGCAACTTAAGTTTGATTCGTGAAAATAACATAAATAAAACAGCGTAGCCGACACTAATTATATCAACAAACACCTACCCATATATCAGGCACCACACAATCTTCGGAGCTGAAACGGTTTACACACCGCTATTCTTATTAGCTCGCAAAAAAACAAACCTCTTTATTTGAGAGAGCTACCGACGGCGCACTGTCGAGCTGTCAATTAATTGTTGTCTTTTTTACGGGTGTCCGATGTTCTGAGTTTATACTTGCGGCGTGAATATTTAAAAAAATAAGGACAATTATTTTTAATGAAGGGACAAATTCTAATTGCGTTAAGTTGCCACGTGTGACGCACAATCCACTAAGCTAAAAAAATATATAAAAAAGGTTAGCTTTTTTTTGCATCCGCTCAAAGGCCGGTGAGCTTTCCCTCCGCATCTGCCGGTTTTTTGGTTGTAGCTTTTCTTTGGTGAGCTTTTTTCCGGTGAGCTTTTCTCCGGTAAGCTTTTCTCCGCCGCCCGGTTCAGATAGCGGTCGCGCGCTTTGAATTATCCGTTGATGTTGCTCAATGTTGATACGCCACGTGTCGTGAGAATCAGGAACTAAAACAGCGTGTCCGAGAAAGCTGGGCATGTGACGGTTTGTGTGTTAACAAGGAATGCTGTTGTAGACTTCATCCGTAAGGTGGTATCAACACATCTGAGTACGTATTTGCTGGAAAAACGAATAATATATTTTTCTACCAGGATTCCCTGCCTTGTTTATTTGTGGTACAATTCGGAGGGTGTTTGCGGAAGTTCATTTGCATTGTAAATTCGGTGTTTATTTGAGTATATTTATCCTGAAACTGGGGATTCACCGAAATTCGGATTCTTATCTTGCTGCCTTTCCGATATTCTAAAATTCTAAGTGAAGGAAATTTCTTGTACGCAGATCCCCGTATATCTTCCCATTATTAGTGCCAATGGTAGAAACAATTACTCACTCTACTTAGAGCTTTAGCGGGATATGGCCGTGTGACTGAATACTTTCTGCAATTATGATGGCAATCTTGCCATTGCTAATAACGAAAGGCTGCACCGCATGGTTAAAATATGGTGTAACCAAATAATACGCTTCGCTTGGCGTCATCTGGTCTGCCGGTAGTGCCAGAGTAGTGACTGTCAGAGTAACGGATTTCGATGTTTTGTAGCGTTGGCTACACTGGCCGAGGTTGAGCAGTTTCGCGTGGCTTTCACAATGAGCCGTGACTCCGTGCTGCGCAAGCGCGAGGAGCAGTGACGTCACACGGTGCACAGCTGGTGGGGCGGAGCCGCCGTCGCCGCGGTCTCCGCTGCCACCGCGCGCGCCTTGCCAATCTGCGCAAGCGCGAGGAGCAGTGATGTCACACGGCGCACAGCTGGCGTGCCGGAGCCGCCGCCGCCGCGGGCTTTACCGCCACCGCGCGCGCCTCGCCGGTCTTCGCATTCCAGAGGAGTGACGTCATAGCCGCTGGCAGACGCACTGGCGCCGCCGCGTGCCCAGCCGTGTGCCTCCGTTGCGCAGTAGCCAAGTTTGACGCTGCACCGGAGCTGCTTGATAGCGCCTCTCATTTTGTGCGCATAAGCTCACGCTACGTATATCCCGGCATAGCCGAGCTAAGCCACCGCAATTTTATTTTTCTGCAAACAACGCTTGCTTGAAAAAACGTAGCTTCTTTTTTCTTTTTTTCAGAATCACTCGTTTCCTGGACGGAGTTGTGCATAAACCAAAGTTTATGCACAACCGTCGCGTACATATCACACCCTCCTCTACTCTCCGGCCCACATCCAAGCATCCGGCAACAAAAGATTCCAGAGTCTTTTGTTGCCAGGAATGCTTGGGATGTGGAACTGTACGCGACGGTTCGGTCAATTGTCTTCTGGGAGGTGGAACTAGAGTGTGTTGCTTTGTGGAAAACGTCAAGATTGTTCATGGTCGTTTGACAATTGTCGTGGAAAGAGATGAGACCTTTGTTATCTTTTGGCTTTGGAGGTCGAAAAGGGCGAGACGGTTCTGTGGTGAAGTTCGTGGAGTGTATGCAAGAGGGTGACCAAATCAAACTTGTCTTTAGCTGTGTTAGAGACGTGTCCTCGACTGTTCATTTTTCTTCTACTTTGAAACCTTCCTCTTTTCCTGCCTCAGTCTCGGGCTAAGAACAAAATGGTTAACATCCACCAGCTCGCCTGCGCACTCACTGCATTATCATAGAATGATTGTGTCGTTTGTTACCGGAAACATTGGTTGCTGTGTTACTTTGAATCGGGTGTGCTGGCTCTAGGCCAACTCGTCGAAAGCCAACTCGTCGACGGCCCACTCTTCGACGGCCCATTCGTCGAAAAGGCCAATTCGTCATAGGGCAACTCGTCGAAGGAAAACTCGTCGAAGAGGCCAACTGGTCGCCGCTGTTTCAAAGCCATAATATATCATTTTTGTCCTGAAATTTAAAAGCAAATCCTGCCCTATAGTAATCCGTAATATCGCCGCACGGTAAGGGACCTCCCGTGTGCTCTTTTTTGTCGAAGATAACAACTTGCAGCTTTCGCCGCTTTCACAGTGCAGTGAGAGACGATCAGGTGGGTTAGCATTTCATGACAGAATCGCAGGTAACCGGACAAAAGCTCACCGGACAAAAGCTCACCCCTTTTTTTAACAGACCCAAACAAAAACGCACCTCACTTTCTTTTTTTTTCTTTTTTTTTTGTTACCCGGGCGAAACACGGGCTGGGATAAAGTGCGGACGCGATGGACATTGCACCATTTTTAGGAGAACCGGCATCCCATCCTATGCAAAGGTGTCGACATAACAGGCAGGAAGCAACAATTTGAGACCAAAATTTTGGTCACTGAAACTGAGTGGAGCTGATAAGATCATCAAGCTTGTTTGACTCAAGGTATGGCGGAGCACCCTTGTACCACGCCCAAGAAACTTTGTGAACCGAAGTGTTTGAACCCGAAGAGTGACCAAAGAAGCGAAGGCACCCTTTGTCGACCTCGCTTTTTCATTGTGCTTATGTCACGCTAAACGCGCACATAAAGGTTAGGCACAATGACTCTTTATTACTAATGCATGGGTTTTCTTGGGGTTTAGGGTAATATTTGAAGTGAATGGCTAGGAAAATTAAATTCTTTCCGTCAGTGAGCGTCGTAAATATATTTGAAATCAAGGATTATCTCAGGGTGATGTGAAGGGGAAACTGAAGCAAAACTGCAATATACAAATGATTGAGTTGCAAAAATGTTTAAATATTTTGAAGGAACGGAAGTTGGGCCTTTCGGCCAAGTACAAGACAGATGACCAATTTGAAAAACTGTGCAGGATTTTGGATACGCTGGCATTCCTTCCACCACAGCTTGTGCCCGAAGGACTAACCTACATCAGGAAAAAGTCTACCGGTAACATCGGCGACTTGCTGGACTACTTTGATTGCACGTATGTCAACGGCCCCTTCCGTTATGCTTCTGCTCCTTCTGCGGCGGCACCCAGAGCGAATTCTTCCCTTTGCCTGACTGTGCGCCGACGACGACCGGAGTTTCCCCGGAACGGTGGAATATATACGACACCACTCGTCAAGATAAAGACCGGACGAACAACACCTGCGAAGGATGGAGTACCGGGTTACAGAAGTTTGTCGGCCACGCCCGTCCAAGCGTCTGGATGCTGATTGAATGCCTACAGGAAAATCAGGCGCTCGTTGCCACGGCATTGACATAAGCCCGGGGAGGTGAACGAAAAACCACTCTGCGACTGCAGAATCGTCTGAAAAATATTTTCGAGGGGTTCCAGGTACGTCCAGACCTACCAAGACTGCTGGAGCTAGTGGGGGACTGCATTCGCTTCTAAGCAATCGATAAATAAAATTATTTCTACTCTAATCAACAAACCGTGCGCCTGTCAGATTTAATTTATCATTGCATTTTAGTGTCGCACGCATGCACCTAAGTTGTCCGCACTCGTGTTAAGGCCGACATTAAATTTTCTCCTGGTGAGCTTTAGTCCGGGTCTGTAAAAACAGGGGTGAGCCTTTGTCCGGGATTCGAAATGCTAACCCACCTGGCCCATTAATCACGCCGCTTCGCGGCGACAGTCGTGCGCGACTCATTACAAAAAGTATTCAAACAAACAAACAAACGGACGATCCCGAAATTAACATTTTTCAACTTGCATCAAGGTATTGTCCTGTCTTCGCCCTCTTGTGATTTTTCTTTCCGTCTTTTAACCTAAGAAGGGCGCTGTCCCTAGCCCAAACACATGTGAAAATTTAGGTAAAAAGGTAGCAAGGAACCACGAAATTTTACCTCGGACCGTCATTCATCCCATTCGACGAATCGCCCTTCGACAGATTGCCCCTTTCGACAAGTTGCCCTTCGACGAATTGCCCTATTACGAATTGCCCTATTCGACGAATTGGCCGTCGACCAGTTGGCCGTCGACGAGTTGGATTTCGACGAGTTGGCCGGATTCCCTTTTGAATCCTAGCTTCGAAAACGAAATTCTTGGCAGTGAGTTTTTCTTCAAAGTAGTAAAAAAACTGTGTGAGCTTTTCTTCTCGCATCCGCCGAAGGTGTGTGCGGTGAGCTTTTCTCTGCTGAGCTTTCCT
Organism: Ixodes ricinus; assembly: GCA_037355805.1. Taxonomy (NCBI): domain Eukaryota; kingdom Metazoa; phylum Arthropoda; class Arachnida; order Ixodida; family Ixodidae; genus Ixodes; species Ixodes ricinus. Next base: position 60,508 of record JAZHYW010044399.1, on the reverse strand, counting down.
TCGGTGAGCCTTTCTCCGGGATTCGTGAACCGTCCGAGTGCTTTCTTTGTCTGCATTAATGACTGAAAATAACATTTTATCGGAAAAAGTCCGAATTACTTTCAAGTTTTATCTGCGATATTTTGCTCTCCCTTTATGTTTTCGGATGCATCCTAGAAGACGGAATCATCATTGCTACATACCAGACATGTACACGTTACCAAAAAAATGTAACTAAATACCGTTACTCGTTCCTTGCCCGCAAAGTAACTAACATACGTTACTCGTTACCGATTTTCAAAAGGAACGCGTGAGTTAACCTCAAAAGCAACGAGTTACTTTTCACGTTACTTTGAAGACCAAATACACAACTGTTTTTGTTTCATGCTTTATTGTTTTCTTTTTTAGTAGTCGCTGTTCTTAAGCAGCAGCTGCCTCGTCGAAGTTTTCATCAGTTATGCTTCCCGCTTCCTTGAAAATACATTTCCGGTGACGCTGAAGCGTCGTTCTACTGACGCGCTCGAAGGAACGGCAGTGTTGTGCTTCAGCAAGAGCTGGTGAATCTTCGGGAACTGCGCCTTCACTGAGGACAGCGGGTAAGGGGTTATGTGCCTTCCCGTGTTTGCAACCTCCGGGTTTACATTCGGTCCGGACCCGGTTCTAGAAAGTTCAACTAACGAACCTGGATTGTGCTCGCTGGGTGAAGGACATTCTCAGCTGTAGCTAGTACAGCACCGTTTATCGCTGGACACGTCAGTCGAACTGTTCGACTGACGTGTTCAGCGATATACGTTGCTGTATTGTCATACTGTTTATTTGTTTTTCGGGTTTTCCATCTGCCTTTGTCGCAATAGACACATACTAAGGCTAGAACAAAAACAGGGCCGTTTAGGCGGTGCTGTACACGTTACTCCTCAAAAGTAACGAGATACCGTTACTCGTTACTTGGCCTTAAAAGTAACTAAATACCGTTACTCGTTCCTTTTCTGAAAAAGTAACTAAATACGTTACTCGTTACCGAAAATAGTAGCTAGATACAAGTAACTCGTTACTTGTAACGCGTTACGTACATGTCTCGCTACCTACTAAAAATTGCCTTCGTGCCAAAATCTTTTATAAGGCATGTGACATCAACATGAACAACGATGCAATTATTCAGAAGCAAAACCAGTAGATAACTGAAGACGTGCCTTCGATCAATTTCTATTTAATTGAATACAGTTAGAAAGTAGACATCTTATTTGCTACAATAGATTATTAATGTTTATTTTATTAATTTACACTATCCTACACACTTTCGCATTAGGTTTAATAGGTACAAACAACTCATCTAAGTCTTTCAGCTGAATCGAGGTTCGGCATTGAAATTAGGGGTCGTATCACCACGTTCACCTATTGAATAATGTCAGCCATACTCTGCATATCAACCTCAGGCTGTTTAGACATCTAAACACCTTTGGGGGATTAGAAGCTTCTTTAAAATAATTTGATTATTAGCGATATATTTTCACTGTTTTGGGAAATAAGCTAATAGCGATCGTTTACCATGCATTTTTTGGGAAAGGTGTATGGATACCCAGGAGGAACAAGATACGGCATGAATTCTGTGATTTTGACGCATAAACAATGTTTTCAACAGGAAACTACCGAATCAAAATTGAAGCTGATTCATCACCCGTGCCTTTATCAAGTTTTCGTTGATTTGTAGACATCTAAAGTAAAAAGAAATCTGGAAGAAATCTGAGTTTAATTTATGTGCAATAAAATAGAATCTAATAAAACAGTGTACACTAAAATAATAGCAACCAAGATAGCGTTCGTCAGAAATATCGTCCTACCAGCTACGTCCTTACGTATTTGAAACAACGCCTGTTCAGATTGCTGCTTCTGTTTAAAAGCTCGTTTACCCATATCTATGCAGAACGACACGATTCTTAGGATATCTGCTAAACCAATTGCTCCTTCGGATTTAACATAGCTCTTTCTTCAAGACAAGTCTTCACAAACGTAAATAAATTTCAGCAGAGCTAGACAACAAATCTTTTTCACAAAATTTAAAAAGAAAGGACGAAGATACGTTACAATAAAGAAAACAATAAACCAATTTGCTCCTACTTTCTGCTGTTAAGTACAAAGTGAAAGCAGAACAATGTATTTTTAAAAGGCCATTTTCCCAAAGTAACTATTACGTCGATAGCAAACCGAACTGCATGAGCAAACGAGCTCAGATCCTCGGAAGAAAAAATAATTCGTGTTTCAGTTCCGTCGTAGGTGCTCCACACCTAAAACGAACCTTCGAGACGCTGTGTCCCCTCAAGACAATAAACGAAATAGACACCTTAAAACTGCAATTGCACGCTAGGTTTGTCTCCGAGTGACAGACCCTTTCGCACAAGCTCCTATCGCCTGTCATACAGCGAGCCGGCCTCCGTAGTCCCTCTACTTATTGTTCCCGTGCCAGAAAACTTCAGAAAGACATAGCCTTCCATAACCAAATGCCTTCTGTAAAAAAAATAATATTAAAAGGAACACTACAAAACGCGGAATTGCTTGATTCCAAACTTGTACGGTACTCACTCCATGTAATCAAATTAGTTGTAATCGATTATTTTTAATGTAATGTCGTAATCATTCAATTCAATTCAATTCAATTTATTTACCTCCATAATACAAAATGGGCGATGGAAGCAGGAAAGTGTTGCAGAATTACGTTTGTCAGAGTTTCCTGCCCGCTACAGGCAGATTCTCATCAGTGGCCAATTACATCAGCTAAAAGAAAACAAACATTTAATTCACCAATGTAAGTATGTTATGTATATAATATTTCACGCAATCTCATCTTATTTAAATTTTCAATGCAGACACCTTGATCTTTAAAAAATCCAACACAGTAGTGGAAGTAAAGAAGCTGGATCATCTGAAGCCCGCAATTAGTTCTCTGGACGTGGTACTCTCAAGGCTCCGGCGCTGCGCATATCGCGTGCAATATTTTTGTTAGTTAATCTGGAAATGTGCTGTAGCAGGATAATTAGGAAATTTGAGTGATGCTATATACAAAGTTGCTAGCTTATATTTAAAAAGTTCTTTGATTTTCTATTACTTTACAAGCTATACAAAAAGATGTTCAGTATGTGCGCAATATGATTCATTGAGTTGGTAGCGAATTGCTTTTTCAGCTGCAGAAATAATTTATTAACGTTTGTACTAGTCTTAGTATCCCCATACTAGATGACAGTACAGTATAACGAGGATTGAATAATGCATTGTAAATCTGAAGTTTTACACGAGCTGGTAGTATATAGCTTGATGCTTATATAGAATACCTATGATGCTCGAAAGTTTTAGTAGCAAGACTTTGAACATGCGAATCCCATCACATATGTTCGTGAAAAATTACGCCTAATGTTTTAACAGTAGCTGTACAAACTTAACTCCTCTTGAGGAATTCATCATTAATAATTTGCGGTGGCCTTACACAATTGCAACGCTTTCGGTTTGAAGATAACTGCATTTGTTTTACTTTCATTAATTTTTGTAGAAGGTGCAAGCAGTCCACCAACTAAGTTTTTCTTGTGGGCTTACATTGCATCGGTGAATGTAAACTTACCAACGTATTTTCCTGAAAAAAATATACCGGTGGCCTACCGCATAAACGACAAATGAGGCCTTACTTGTGATAGTAACTATATCATTTATAAATAGGTTAAACATGCAACGGCCCCACTACACTTGCTTAAGACGTAATCGCAAGCGTAATCTGATTACCTTTGGAAGTATATAGTTCACTTGTATCTGTTATTTTGTATTTTTATATTTTTGCCTGCCGTTTCTAGTGGCGCCCTTTGTCCGTGCAAGTTTCATACGAAAAAATCCTCGAACCAAATCTTCGACAGGAGGATGGCTTACAAAGTCGATGGATTAAGAAGATAAGTAGTTCATAATTCGGTGATAAATTGGGGACACCAGCAGGGATGCTTTGTCGTTTTGAAAAGTCTGCAGTAATCGGAGAAGTAATGGTTACTTTTTCAAGAAACGACAAATTAACTTTCGTACCGATTAATCAATTAATATAACTGAATACGTTATAACCAAGATTAATCATCATTTTTATCGATCATCTTTTTTCCCCCTATAACGTGTACAAGACTGCTTGCTTCAAGGTCGCAGCGTATGGATGAGTCGCAATTGAGAGTATTCTACCGCGTGAACATAATGGAAGAATTTATAAAATCACCATTTGAGTGTTTTTTGTTTTTGTTTTTATATAAGTGATAATTTTCATTCGAAAATACAATATATATTTGTTTTTTTTTAAATGCGTGTTTACTGCTTCGTGAGTGCCATCTTCACTATATACTTCTTGAGCTCGGCGGACATTGGAAGGACGAACAATTGTCACAGTCTGGTGAATAATTAACCAAATTTTGTTGATTAACTTTTTGAATTATTGGTTTTATGGGCCATGTTGCAATTGTAATGTTGAAGACAAGCCACCCTGGAAGGCTAGACCAACTTACACAATTTAAAAGAAAAGAACAACTGGTTCGGAGATATCCGTCGACAAATTCTCCCCTTTCTATATTCTGATTCTGAAACTGAAAGTTCCAAGTGCGGTGGAAGCGCTCATCTTGTGACGCTTGTAGAAGTGACGGTTTCGTGACGTACAAACCGTCATGATCTCAAATCTCCCCTGCCGACATACAATCGTGAGTGAAGCTCCGAGGGCAATGACGCATTAAAAGCGAGAGTGCTGAAAACTGTCCCAGCGAGTTTTGCATACTACCAGCAGCACCCTGACAGCCGCGGTGGAGATGAGATCATGACAATTTATACGTCACGAAACCGCCACTTCTACAAACGTCATGTCGTGGGCGCTCCCGGTGTACTTGCAACTTTCAGTTTCGAAATCGGAATATAGAAAAGAGAGAAATTGTCTACAAATATCTGCAAACCACTTGCTTTTTTTCTTTAATGGTGTAAGTTGGTCGGCTACAACCTAATGGTAAGTTGGTGTATGTTTTTAGGGCGCCTGTCTTCAAAATTACAATTGCAACAAGGCCCATAAAACCAATAGTTAAAAAGTTACATAACGAATTTGAGTTAATTACCCATCACACTGTGACAATTGTTTGCACCTCGAATGACCGCCGTGTTAAAGAAATATGCAGTGAAGACTGCATTCACGTAGCAGTAAAGATGCCTCTCTTTAAATTTGTCGCGAATAAAAAAGATCACCCTGTATATGCATAAAATACGCTGCTAACAAATCAAATAGTATACGATGACCAACTTTTTTCACATAATTACAAGAGGACATTAAAGACTGCTTACGTGTACGAACGCGAAAGCATTATACTCCCGCGTGAGAAATGTTTTCGAGTAATGTTTCTACACGTGCTAAAGTTTAGGACGACGTCCTAAAGATCGATGCCAAATACAGCGTCTATAGGACAACGTCAAGGATGGCGTCTAGGACGACGCCGAGGAAGACCTCAGGACGACGTCGAGAACGACGCCTAGAGGACGACGTCTAGGACGACCTCAATGACGTCTTCTCGGACGACCTGAAGGACAACGCCAAGGACGGCGTCATCCTTGAGCATACGATTGAGCACCGCTTGCCTGATGACGTATTTTTATGGCCATCTTTTGGGCACATCGACGCCGCTTTTTCACACAATAAGACAAGTAAGGCTTTCGATTTCATACGTATTCTGGCGCGCCGTAACGCGAGGTGGGGCCGGCCAATCGAAGGGCAACATCCATGGAATGCGCAGGGAATGCGCGATGACGAGACAGTCGAACGCGCGCCGTAGTTGATTGAGGCCGAGGGGAAACAGAAGCACAGTGGGCGCATTTGACCTGCTCGTTGGTCTACTGCCTGCACACCTCGTGAGTTTGTTTGTCCACCAAATGAGTTCGGGTGATTTGGTTTCCCCTTACCGCGGCCAATACCGCGCGCGTTTGGCCGCCACGTCACTGCGCGCTCCGTCATTTGCTATTGCTCGGCGCATAAAAGTGGCTTGTGCAGCGTCATATCGGAACGGTAGGCGCACTGAAAATTCATGCTTTAATCACCCTACTTTTGTTTCAAAATCGAAACGAAAGTAATTGCATCGATAGAAATATAGACAGCAGGAAACTGACGGCTTGCCTGTGGTAACAGGAACGGCAGACATACTAGCAAATTATAAAAAGCGAGGAACAAATACTCTTACGTTACAATATTAATAACCCTGAAGTTATCCCTCTGCATTAGCCGATAGATAAAACGCCAAAAGGAAGAAAAAACACTTTTATATTCATTTAATCGTGTTTTCTTTTTGTTTCTTTTGTTTTTGTAAGCGAAAGCATGGGTACTATGGTTGGTTCTCGTGGCTAGAGAGATAGGCAGGGGCCCGTACGCATGAGCGTCTTTTAGCCAGCCACCGTTTCCGTCTTAGCGTGATTTCTGCCGTAGTTTGCTGCCAATGGAGATTTTTATCAAACCGTCCCGGTGTTCCGCCTCCCACACCACCGGAGCCTTAAGCGCGCGTCCAAATGATACCGTGACCGCGGGGAAATAGCATGCTTCAAAGGTTCCGGTAGGGCTGTACGCGGAACACGGTAACGGTTTGATAAAGTTTCTTATGTTCATATTCTAGCGCTGCTTAGCAATGCTGTTTGCTCTAAAAAAACATGATACCCCCCCCCCACACACACACAAATACACACACTAAGAGCAGACATGCTTGGGAGAAGCGCATGTTGGTTTAAGTGATCGATAAAGAAAGAATAAATAATTAACGCTGGGACAACACAACCACATCTTTTACATCTTGAGAGATGTGGTTGTGTTGTCCCAGTGTTAATTGTTTATTCTCTTTTCATCGATCAGAAAGCAGACACACACCCTTTCCGCGCCAACTTGAACATAACGAGTGTTCGTAATTCGCCATTGCGCACTTGTGAGATAGATTCAATTATTTACCAGGCCTTACCTTATCAATATAGAAATAATTGGTTCACAAAATTTAAGAACTATAAAAAACAATCCATGCATAAAACAGAACACGAAAATAGAATAAAAAGCATTAGCCTACTTACTTAGGCTAAATGGTTTCTGGGATGCCCTAGTTTAAAGTGCGGTGCCGCATTTACATCTAGCCTAATCATTACTCTGACTTACCTCACTCGCGTTAACTATTCTGAGCGGGATAAAAGAGGAAAATCGCAACTTTAGCGTTTTTTTCCTAAACTGTTGTATATCAAAATAACCTGAAGCACAGATGCTCAGCTTTGACACTGACTTTGACACTGGCAACAAACAAAAGGTTTCCTAAAACATAATAACAACAACTCTCAAATTGTAAAAAGTAAGATAAAACCACCTTTAAAAACTTTGCTAACATCTATGTTGGACAATGAAAAAAAAAGGAAAACGATAGAAATAAAGTTTATACTTCCACCCCCGCGGTTTCTGAACTGCCATTGTTGAAGCCTCACAAAGCAAGACAACTAATTGCCTGTTCGACCTCGTCCCTCCCCTTCTCTCTTTTTCGCTCTCTCTCTCGCTTCTTTATATTTCTCTATCCCATCTTACCTTCTGACCCTCTCTCCTTATCACGCAATCTAACTCCCATGCTCCATCGTGTTTGGTCGTTCGAGGTGTCCCAGCAGAATCACAAAACCGACAGCGATCACCACTTCTTTGTTCGTCTTGAAGAAGGTCCGGCAATTAGTAATTCGCCAAGGATTGCGGTCAAGTCGAAGCCATCGAAAACGGGGCACAACAAAGGGTCTGGCTCTAATGAACCTCCGGCACAGACATTGATTTCGTACCGAACGCAGCAGCTGAGGCCGACAGGAGTCGGGAACTTGCTGTGGCTGGACCAAACAATTGGACAAGCAATTTTCTTAAAACACCGGAGTCTTTGTGAAGATACGTAAAACAACCAAAGTAGAGGCAACGCAGAACAACAACATAATGCAACGTTTCAAACTGAACTAACTCAGCATTCACTTCATACATTTCTCATTCTCATGGTCGACAACCACACAAAACGTTTACTGAAGTTGACAATCACGAAATGAAGATGCACATAAGATGAGGACATAACCTGCCTCACATGCGATTATCGACCGCGATATTTGGTTGGCGAACTTGAGAATGGTGGGATATAGCTTCATAAAAAAAGTCAGCCGAATTTGACACATTCTTTTCTGTCACTCATATTTGAAAAGAAAACAAAAAATCTCGAGATTATGTCGTTCATTTTGTTTCAGTTGATTTGGTTGATTCGCGTTCATTTGTTCTGCATTTTACCAAAATGGTCCTCCGGCCCTTAAAATCGAGGCCGGAGGATTGCATTTTACCTAGTTAGCTTTAGAACGCTCGTTTTAACGAAAACCCATCCGTCCGTTTGCCAGCTCCATGGATGACGTCGCGAGGAGAGTGGGGTGGTGAGTAGGTATCGTGTTTACGGATTCAATGTTTCACCACGTCTTCAAAGAGAGAAAGGGAGGGGGTGACGCGTGCTGACGTCAGCACTTCAGACCAGTACGAGCGTCGCACAGCTGGCGTGGAGACAAAGACGAGCAGGCGCCGCGCCACTTTGGAATGCGGTCCAGCTCAGTTGCCGCTCCGGCGATGGATGTGGTTCTTTCCACAAGTGATGTGGCTGACCGTATCCAAGAGTGACAATGGAGGAGAGCCGAATCCACACCGACATTTTCATCGGATGACTGTCGCTGATCGTTGAACAAATTTTGATGTCACCTAAGGAGGAAAACGGGGAGCACGGTTTGGACAGGTCTCCATCAAACGCTCATGTTGCACTCTTGTTCAAACGCGTCGCGCGTTTGCCTCTTTAGGGGCGTAAAACATTCGCGGCGAGAAGTCGGGGTACGCCGCCTGGTGGAATTTGTTCACAACCCAGAGTGAGGATACTTCAACTTGCTCTGATGATGCAATTACGTGCAATGCCAAGCTTCTATGCACCATGAAAATTAAAACATGACCACGTGGGTAGCACGTATTACACCCATGGTGAGGAAAGCAGAAGCGTCCCTAGCGAGCTTCTCAGCGCGAATACTTAAGCGGCTTTGTTTTGCATACTTCGTTTAACAATCGGTTCAGCTGCGGCCGATGCCACAATCCGATGGATCATGCAGCGACATAAGTGCATAGCCACGGCGCTCATTGTATTCGTTGGTTTGCCATCATTTGCTAAACCAAATCAAATTTGGGGGATTTACGTGCCAAACTAACGACGGGCATCTCGCACGCCCCAGCGGAGAACTGAGGATTAATTTGAACCACCTGGGGATCTTTTTGACGTGCAACCGAAAGCTCGGTTACACGGCGCCTCCTCCGCAATAAGCCTCCGTCAGATTGCGGGCACCTCGGCCTGGATTCGAACCCGCCACATGGGGATCCGTAGGTCAGCGCTCTCGCCTCGGAGCCACCGAGGCGCCTTCAGTTGCTACACCAATCGCGCACAAAGAAAAAAGCATCCCAAGATCACGACGCATTTACTGTGCGTGGTAACTCTGGTCGGGGATAACAAGCTCGCAGACGATGAACGCCATGGCGATAGACTTTTTTTGCGCTGCTCGAATGACACATGTTGGATCGAAGCGTCGGCTGCGGTGGGACTTAAGAAACAGAATATACACCTTTTTCCACAAGGGCGCAGCCATCTTGAATGCCGTCACTTCTGGTATACGGAAAAACATCGGTTTAATCTCTCCACGCCACTGGAAGGTGTTTACGAAAAATACGTGATTGTCATACATTCTTGATTTGCCTCACATATATTTTTCTCGCATAATCCAAATTGAACTGTTTTATTATTTTATCGTCCCGCATACCAGATACGGAACCCACGTGATTGAAAACGACAGACAACAGAAAACGTCTATACGCCTGTTGCTCCGGCCAGGGGCGCTGTAGCTTTCACGATACGCGACCACAAAGAGGCTTCTCCGCTAGCGTCCGCAAAACGCGACCCTTTATTGCTGACGTGAAGTGGCGTCCCAGCGTCCCAACATGCGCCTTCCACAGGCGTAAACTAGCGTCTGTGAGCGTCGGTCCTCAGCGTCTACTCATGGCTCATGCGCACTGACAGAGCGTTTGAAAGGATGCAACGCTATACTCACAACGGAAACGCGACCTCAGAAATATCTGATGTTTCTCGCCAGGGACGCCGTTGGAAACTTGAAAGCTACGTGTCTATAGGAGGTAAACGCCGAGAAAGTAAGGAGAGGACGAAACGAGAGCCCGCGGATGGACGTCAAAACGCCTTGCCCTGATTGGATCGATTAGTGGATAGATGTAAAGCTAGCTGTCATCTCCGCTGAAATCGTCGAATGCGTTGGACCGCGGGACGCCCACTTCCGGCCTTTGGCTTTCGCACTCGAACGTGTTCGACGAGTGCGGTGGAGACGAGGGCAGCTAGCTTCACGTCCACCCACTCATTGTTCCAACCAGAGCTCGACGCTCCGACGACGCCACGCGTTCTCGTCTCCTCGTCTCCCTCAGTCTGTCGACGTATTGCCTCCTCCTCCTCTCTTATTTTGCTTGCGTTAGAAAATAGATCATATCATTGGTTGAAAGAATGACAGGTATCAGACAGACAACTACCTCCCTTGGGGCAAAGCGCGCACGTCGATACCCCAGGGACTCTTAAAAAGCGTCGCGCCACGCTGAAAAAGGACACGCAATGACACGGCTCTAACGAACTTTCATCGAATTGACGGCGCAGAAGAGTGCCGACATATAAATTAATTTTCTGGGAACGACAGTTGTCTTCTCAAAACACCCCAGTTTTTTTTTTTTATCGTTGGCGTTTTTTTTTTTTTTAGTGGCAGTGTTTACGTCTGGCGAAGCGAAGAAATCGACACACGTTTTGCTGACTAGCCCAATGTTGGAATTTGGTAACGTGATTCTGGACGCCTTAGATAGAGAGAAAGCGAAATTAGGAAAGAAAAAAAGAAGAAAAAGATTGAAAATCAGTTTAGGACGTTAGGGCTCTCTTCGTGAATTTGATACGTGCCCCCGACGTGAGGGTTATTTCCGATATTTTTGCTCTTCGCAACTCCGGCACCTCCGCTCGCCCTCTCGCGGAAGAACGAAGAACCAAGGGAGAGGGAACGGCGGCGGAGGCGGTGGAGGCGGTGGCAGGGACTATCAGTCCTGGTGCTGCTGTTATCGCATTATTCTGATGGGCGTGTTCATGCATCGAACAGTTTTAACCCCCCCCCCCTTTTTTCAGAAATAAACAACAACAACAACAAAAAATTTAGTGCGTTAAAATAGAAATGGTTTTGTTCCGCCCGCGACATTTAAAGGTACACATGATCATTTTCTTAACACAGGTGAACATCTTCGTCATCTGTGATATGGTCCTACCCTGAGCCACTTAATGATAATAATAATCTTTATTTCCATTTAAAGAAATGGTGGAGCAAAAGGGAAAAAGCTTGAACAAGAAGCTTGACTAGCCCTCAGCCCCATCGACAGCCATTAAGCAAACAGTTTTCGTGCAATTAAAAGAACTATACAAAAAATTATTCATTAGCAAATGGAATAACAAAAACAAGACACAGAACGCTCAAATATGTAAAAATATGTTACGCAACTCTTTAAGAGATATTGTTTCTAGATTTCTATTTTTTCTTCAAAGATGTTTAGACTTTTTTATAATTAAATACCGGAGCATTTGCTGCCCATAATTTGACCTGCATGTGGGAACCTTCCAATATTTATTATAGTGGGTCAAGTAAACCGTATTACTTTTTTTATTGCAACAATCTCGTTTTAAAGAACACTCTCTTTTTGTTTTCATACCTAATGGTGATTAGAAGTCTATAATCAGATAGGTTATCAATTTCTAATTTTTGCAGATTACTAAACATGGTCTCAGTGTGAGAGTGATAAAATGCGTTGAAGATGGCTCTCAATTCTTTTTTTTTAAGCAGATAATCTGTGTTGAGGTTTGATGCCATGCTTGTGCTTCAGAAAGGGCTGCAATAACTCAGGAGTGAGTAAGAGAGAGCATGGTAAATAATTATTTTCACGGGAACTGGTATAATTTGGCTGTGGCGATACGTTAAGCCAGTGGTTCTCAACCATCGATGTTTTGCGGACCACTTGTGGATCGGCCGAGATGATGGAGGACCCCGTTCATAATAAGGGGAGGGGAAGGTATAGGTTAAATATAATGATGATTAGGGCTGGGCAATTGATCGATTAACCTTCCGATTAATCGATTAAGGCTTTAATCGCGATCAAATTTTGTAACCGGTTAATCGGTTTTCGGTTTTATCGGTACTCAAAAAGAAGTCAACTGGACGCACTCATGCGCTCTATCCTGGACGACCTGCCCGAACTAGAAATGACTCATGCACCCCCCCCCCCCCTCCCCCCTTGAGGAAGACGCTGCATGGCGTGCATCCGGTCGTTCTGTCCCGAGCGGTTTTCAGCCAAGTGCTATGAGCAAGGTTCAATTCTCGCGCTCGCGAAGCGTCACGTGTTCGAGGATATACATTACAGTTCTGCCGAGGCCAGACGAACAAGCCGGGCCCGCAATTGATCCCCGCGCGACCGCGAAACTTCACGTGCTGAGGATCTATTACACATCCTGCCCAGGCAAGACAAACAAGCAGAAAAACAAGCTGGGAAGCTAACAACGCCATCGCTACTTGTTCCAGTATTCGGCCCGTAAAAATGGACGAGTTCACGAGTATGAAAGGCAATCTCGATGGAAAGTTTGGGTTTAAAGTAAACTCCAGCGGTGAAGTTTTTAACCCGAAGGAAGTCCACTGCATCATCTGCAAAAAGCCGCTTTCGTACAGTGGAAGCATAAGTTCGCTTCAGTATCACCCGCGAGCGAAGCACCCATGTACGCCGCCGCAGCAAGGACCATCCGCCAAAACGCTGACAACAATCAACGCCTTCTCATCGAGGCCCCTTTCTCTGAAAAAAGAAGAAAGCATCGCCCAAGCCCTGACTTATTGTCTTCCTGTCGGAGAATGTGGACAAACTTCGTTGTCTTCGGAACTGGAGCAAAAATATGTGAGTCTTTGAATCGTTGAACTATATGTATCCTCAATTCTAAATGTCCTTTGCGCCGTGTAACAGAGAGTAAAATAAGTCTTCAAAGGCAAGACGAGTTGTTGCATTCTTTTTAATATATTATTTATAAAAATCAACGCAACCGATTAACCGATTAATTAATCGATTAAAGGGTGGCGATTAATCGGGTTAAAATGTTTAATCGACGCCCAGCCCTATAAATGATATATTAAATGGATATAAGTAAGAGCTAGTGGGAAGCAGACTTTCTTATTGACATACACACGAGATAACTCGCCCGAAAATTTAAAAATTCCTCCTCTCTCCAAAAAAAAAAGACAACTTTTATTGCCGTGCTTGACTGATGAAGCAGGGCTTCGCGGACCCCTAGAATGCCTTCGCAGGACCCCAAAGGGTCCAAGGACTCTCATTTGAGAACCACTGCGTTAAGCCAACAACGCGGGACGACGGGGAAAAAATAACCTACATGGCTATCCCATGACATATTTCGTATTATCGTATTAGTAACCAAATGAATTAATTTTAGCACACTGACCAGCGTCCGCAAGCAGCCGCACTGGAAAACCCAGAGAATCTGTCCCCGTCACTTCCGCCATCCTGGCACTCCCACCCCGCCATCTATAGGGCGTTGGAGTTCTGAATAGCGAAAAATGAAAAATCAAAAAGCCTCGAAAATAGAAATTTAATTCCAGAAACACCGCCTGAGTGGCTCGCACTCTTTTCTCGACTAATTTTTTCGTTCTTTCGAGGTAGGTGACTGCAATCTAACGGACCAGTTGAGATAAAAAGAAAAAAAAAACTTGCGATTAAGGTTCAGTGGTAAAGGTATTAGGACCTTATTTAATTCTGCTGCCAACACTAACGCGTGTTAGTGAGGGTGATTTTGTTTTAGACTTCACAAATTTGTTTTAAAAAAAGCCGTGAAATCTACACTAATGCTGTCTGTGCAGGTTGGTTATACGGCCAAGCGGAGATTATGTAGGGGGTTAATCGTCACGATAAGTCGACAAATGAACTAAATATGTTAATTAACTTTTTATTTAGCGAAAATAAACATATGGTTTCATTTATAAACTTTATTTATTTATTTATTTATTTATTTACCCTCAGGGCCAGAGGCATTACAGAGGGGAGTGGGGTACAAAGGACACAAGAAACAAAACAATATAGAGCAAAAAAAATATTATACAGTTGTTAGGGCTCTTTATAAGAAAATATTAGCTATGGCTGTTCTAAAACGCGTGCAATCAGGGATTTCGGCGATGGCTCCGGGAAGGTGATTCCACATTGTTGAGGTGCTAGGAATAAAAGAGTCATGAAAATGTTTCGTGCGACTAGATGGAATGCCAACTTTGTAATGGTGATCGATGCGTGCTGAAACATAATGAGGTGCTGTTAGAAGCCTTTCTTTCAGAATCGAGTTGTTATGATAAATCTTATGAAACAGACATAGACGAAACGATTTTCTACGCTGCGAAAGGAGAGGTAATGATAAGCATGATTTCATTGCATTCACACTAGATGTACGATGGTAGTTGGAAAGTATAAAACGAGATGCTCGGTTTTGAACTGATTCTAATTCTGAAATAAGAGATTCCTGACCTGGATCCCAAACGGAGGCTGCATATTTCTAGACCTTCGACACTGCAAACAGCCTGTACGTCGTGCCTTTTTTGCAATGCAAAATTGTTGGAGTCACTCACTTCTATTCGATTCGAACCACAGCCCGCCCATCCCCATCATTGTTTCGAGACGCGGGCACTGACACGGATACACGGATACTTAATATGCTTTATCGAAAAACCCTAAATTTATTATTTTTTAGAAAGAAAAAAAAGAACGACATCGCATGAAGCGCAGTAGTGCGCTAAAGTTAGCACTCGTAAGGCACGCACAAGGCTCGCAATGCGAAAACACGGATGAAGAGAGGAAAAACCGCGCGGGCGCGTTATCGCACTCGTAGCCTTGCTCCTGCAGCACGATGGTAACTTTGGCGCTCCACCCTGCTTCCCAGGCGCTAGAAGTAGTTTCTTAAAATGTCAGGTTTCGTGGTTTTCGATGACGCTCGGCAAGGTTTTCATTTGAACCATACATGTTAATTTTCACAAAGTAAAAGGTCAATGAAAATGCTTTAGTTAATTAGCCATCTCATCGTGATAATAACACCCCCGCCCCCTAGTATGTCCTCCCGACCGTTTAACTCACCCGAAGAAACCGCACAATACTTCGTCTCAACCTAGGATGGACTAAAGGCCAAAGCCACGGGCCGCCAGGTTCAATCATGTCTATCGCTGAACTATGACATGCCTAGCATTGATTAGAGGTGGACGAATGATGCTCTGAACCTAAAAAAGGCTGCATCATTTCTAGATCTTCGACACTGCAAACAGCCTGTACGTCCTGGCTTTTTTGCAATGCAAAATTGTTGAGTCACTCACTTCTATTCAATTCGAACCACAGCCCGCCCATCCCCATCATTGATCCGAGACGCGGGCACTGACACGGATGCGTGCACCAAAGCGCAATACCACGCAATTCCTAAGTGGCTCGTGATTGGATATGGCGGTCCGTAGCTTTTGCCTTTAGTCCATCGTAGGGTGAGACGAAGTATAGTGTTGCTTTCACGTTGTTGTTCTTTTGGCTGTTTTAAACAACTTGATCAATTATAAAAAGAAAGAGAAAAGAAAAAGTCCCCCCGCCCCCTGTGTAATCACTGACGGCTTCAAAAAAGCGGGGCCTTTGTAACTCTCCAAGCATCTCAGTACCTCTCCCCAGCTTATGTAATTGCGACTTTTTTCAATAAAAAGTTCAGAAAACAATCGGGAAAAAAACAAAAAAAGACAACCTGATCACACTAAGTGTGGCACCTTGTGTTTCTAGGTTGTCGGTAACTCTGCTGCTGTATACTTTAGAAACGCAGTGCGTGGCGAGTTACGAACATCTTCTGGCGAGTTCGCGTGGTCAATCACCGGCGAGCCCTTGCCGTTGGCACCGGCGACCAAAAACGCGCCAGCGGCGCACCACGTGACCCCTCTACCCCAACACAAAGCGCCGGCAACCGGCGTTTTTCATTTGCCCGAGTCGCACATTACCTTTGTTAACTTCTTCCTCGATTATTCTACGGCACAATAAGCACGCTGTATGTGCCAACAATATAAATTCTGACTCCTTGAGATGTGTGTAAACTCGAGCGGCTTCACAATAGTTTTCGAAATATTAACATTACCACGGTCGGCACAGCTTAGGATATATTAAATTATAAAGCTAAAGAAACGACAGATTAATAAATTGGTGTAGGGTTGTTCGCACACGCGTCAAATTTCAATACATCAGTGTTTAGATTTCCGAGGAACTGTCACCATTTTACAAAGGTCCCAAGGAGGCTTGCCCAATGTCGCTTTTCATATTCAGTTTATTGTTAATACCTTTTTTGGAATCTTCAGTTTTTTCATTCCGTCCAGCCCCTTGAAATTGTAATCCGCATTCGAGTATCGAACTGCATCACTATGCATACATTTTTTTTTCAGGGGTGTAAGAACGTGTTATTATACAGTTGTAAAACAAAGTAATGTGTGAAGCAGCCCGTGTCTCAGAGCAAACTGACCTTGCGCAGGCTGGACAAAATCTTCCAAACAATGTTGGCTTTCTTTGAAACATAAATTAACTTTATCTTCGTTGTTTTCGCTATCTTGTCTCGGAGCACAAATAGGTGTCTGTCTCAATGGCTTCGTTTGCCACTCGAATCCGCTAAAGCGGCAAGCCATTGCTTCTTTTGGTTTCCTTACTTTTCCCCAATCGGATATGACGACACCGGATAGAGTCTGGCAGACAAGCTGCCCGACTTCTTGGAGCTTGGGCAAAAATTGTGCCGGCAAACTTCCGGCACACGCCTGAGAAGCGCCACCCGAACATCTTGCACCCGCCAGCCTTTGACCACGCAAACGCCCTTGCCGAGGATATGGCAAAATATTTTTCCGGGAAATGACCACCCGAATTAGCCATTATTGTGGCTCCGCAGTTAATATGATTGCAGCATTAATTAGCCAATGAGAATGCCGAATAATTAATGGAAAACCAACATGCGCTAATATGAGAAGCTACGCCCTGCGTTTCTTAAATGGGGGGGGTGCGACGATTTCCAGATTTCGGTCAAATATTTGTGGAAGTTGCCCTCTGACACTTTTGAAGTAAAGAACAGAAGACAGATTTCGCCTGCGTGTCCTAGTTGTTGCGTAAAAAAGATAAATATGGGCATTTCGGGCACCCCTCAACTCACTCCCAATCTTCAGGGTCACACCTGGTCGCACTCCCAGTGACGTCATTCGGAGTGCCGTGTAGCTTCCCGAGTGCTATCTCGGAGGACGCTTCCTCTCCTCTCTCCGCTGACATTAGCGGGCGTTATGCTGCAGCTTAGAGCCGAGCCAGGTCACGTAATCTTTTCGCCGTAGTTCCTTCGGCTGCCACTTGGGGTTGCAGGTGGGGAAAAAGCTCGACTTTTGCTTTGCGATTATGCAGCGGAATCGTGACATTTTTAATGAAGGAGGTGTTTTTTCTATCCTCCGGGACATGATAAACAACGTAAAAATGACAAGATGCAAATTCTTTTAATCATAAAGATGTTGTGACCCAAGACGCTTTTACTTGTATTGGAAACTTAAAATTAATCTATATAAATATACAACGTGCCCCCCCCCTATTTTTTAGAGCGTAGCTCTTAGGCGCCCGTTTAAGGCTTGAGCGGCGTCGGCGTCACCGTTGGCGTAACCGCAAGGTCACGTGACCCCGAGGTCACGTGACCCCAAGTCACGTGGCCCCCCAGTCACGTGACCTCCCAATGGTCACGTACCCCCCCCAGGTCATGTGAAACCCCTCCCGAGGTCATATGTCCCCCGGAGGAGATTGAAGAATGAGGGAGGAGGAGGAGAAGGAGGAGGAGGAGGGTATACCCTCCCCTTAGTACCCTTCTCTCCTCCTCCTCAATAGCTGCGCTCTAATTTGGCGTTACCGGGAGTTGTAAACGGCTTTCCCTTTTTATTATTTTCACTACAAAACAGAACTAAGCAGCACCTGACGGTCATTCCCTGCCGAAATGGAGCCCTACATTGTCCGAACCAGACGTTAAAGTTTCAGCACTAACCGTTATTTTATTCCAAAGTTAGAACTGATTTTCTGAATTTTTCAATGGGAAAATGGCGGCCGTCGGGTGCATGGAACTCCATGGCTCCAGTTAACGAAAATGGGAGAAAGTGGGCCTCTATTTCCCATTGAAATTTTTAGAAAATCACTTATAACTTTTGAATAAGATGACAGCTAGTTTTGAAACTTTGGCAACTGGTTCGGACCTCTAGCGCTACGTTTGGGCTCTGAGAAGAGACGGAAAAAAGCGCGGGCGCCTTATCGCCACCGCTTGCCTTGCACCTGCTCCAGGAGTGGTAACTTTAACGCTTTACTACGCTTCTCACGCTCTCAAAGTGTTTCTGAAAATTACTAATTTGGTGGTTTTAGATGACGCTCAGCAAGTTTCTCATTGGAACCATATTTCTATTTGCCCAAACTAAAAAGTTAATATGTCATTTAAAAAAATAGCAAACTAATTAGTAAGTATCGCGCATTTTCTGACGTGCGCCACCAAGAGTAATGCGGTCTCGAGAAAAATACCTCGAATACACTAATTCCAGTCATTTTCATCCGTCTCCGCTGAAACGGCCGAAAAATATGCAAAGTGTTGTTTTTTTTCTTCTTTTTTTAAGCTATTTGTTAAAAAAGAAAAGTTGTGAAAACAACACATATGTTGTTTGTGCATGTGAGTTATACGGCCAGGGGGACATGGTATATCGCTCTAATCGTAACGATCAGTCGGGTAATTAAGAAACATTTACTAATTACCTCTTTATTTCAGTGAAAACAGACATAGGGTTCCAATTAGAAACTTGATGAGCGTCATCAAAAACCACTAAATCAATCATTTTTAGAAATACTTTGAGCGCATGGGAAACGTAGTAGAGCGCAACAGGTACAACGCTGAGGCTGTGATAAGAGACGGAAAAATCACCTGGGGCCGTTATCGCATCGGTAGCCTTGCTCCTGCTGCACCCGAGTGGTAACTTTACCGTATAACTCACTCACACAAACTGCATAAGTGTAGATTGCACGGCTTTTTTAGCAACAAATTTGTAACGTTTTAATTAAAAAAAAAGCTATAGTTCCAGCTATCAAACAGAATAGGGCGCAAGTGAGCAAGTGACCTGTCAATACTTAGCATTTTGAAGCAACCCGAGACTAAGGAATACGAAACTTGACAGAAAAAGAACAGTAGGAAGAACTTCTAAAAAACAAGTGATTCTATCTAACTTTATTTCAATCACATCTCATAAAAAAAACTTGTTTCACAGTTTTCATTAAGCTTTAATCTGAGAAAAGTGCATGCCAACCCACTATATTTTACTTGGCGAAACTATAAGGTGCAGTAAGAAATATTGGTAGATCTTCCTTTTTCAATGTGTAATGTTAAAAAAAAAATTACCGAAGCTTTGTTCTTTTTTTTTAACGACGCACACATCTCTAAGTTTGCAAATTTATTTTAAGTAGTACAAATTTTTTGTGCGCCAGAACAGCAGGTGTTGGCGTTCTTTTTAAAACAAAAATGGAACAGCAAGGTATATTTATAAGCGGGAAGAGGTTTGGAGATGCATGCTACACTCTAAAAAAAGCCCGTGCGTCTGCTTCCGCACAACACTCGGAGAGCCAATCAGCGCAACTTACGGAGGCAGCTCAGCGAATGACGATGCCGAAACATATGTTTAGACCAAAAAACGCAGACTGAGTTGTGACATTAGGCAATGCAAAACGTTTGCATTGCCTAATGTCACAACTCAGACTGCGTTTTTTGGTCTAAACATATGTTTCCGCATCGTCATTTGCTGAGCTGCCTCCATAAGTTGCGCTGATTGGCTTTCCGAGTGTTGTGCGGAAAGCTAGACGCACGGGCATTTTTTAGAGTGTAGGCCTCTTCCCTCTCTGTGGCCTTCGTCAACTCACGGTCGGTTCTGAGAAATTATTTTTCGCCTTCTCCCTGTTTTTTTTTTTTTTTTTTTGCTGCCATGTAAAAATAGCGTGCTTCCAAATTCCACTGCAACGTTAGGACCTGATGAAGAGTGTTCCCCGCTCGAACGTCATCGAAAAAACACGCTTTGAAGCATTTACCTCCTTTTTACGATATATATATATATATATATATATATATATATATATATATATATATATATATATATATATATATATATATATATATATATATATATATATTTTTTTTTTTTTTTTTTAAATAGCTTTGCCACTTTTCTCAGCTCTTTCCTTTCCGCAAGAACTTGATGACCATGATGGGTTTCCTGAAACAAAGATCACACAGCGTATTTCCGTCACCAAAATGCCATTATAGTCCTTGACAACCTAAGGTACCCGGGCCGTTACGAGTCCCAGGCATATCATTACCGCTCTTTATCCAATAAGAATGTGGTATTAGCTGCCGGATAACCGATCCCGAAGCAAGAAGTGCCAGATAGTAAGCATCGAAAACAAAAGCGTCAGAGAACGGGACATGATTGAGGCGAGAAAAAGAAAGTGCTTTGTTTTCTCTCGCCTTCCTTGTCCTGTTGTTTGGCGCTTGTATTTTCGTAGGAGTGCACTAACTAGCGCTTCTCCAGTATACTTCTTGTTCTGGTTTTTATTGCGCTATTTGGTATGTTTAACTAAGATGAACCAACTAGCCCAACAACCAGACTTGTACCGTACGCATTACAAGTAATCAAATTACTTGTAATCGATTACTTTTTGGAGTAATTTTGTAATTAGTTGATTACTTTTATTAGGCAGTAATCGCAAGAGTAATCTGATTACTTTTTGAAGTAATAAAAATTACTTCTAACCGTTACTATTTTTCCACGAGACCCTCTCCCCCCCCCCTCCCCGCACACACCTTTTTTTTCTGAAATGACAAAAATAAAATTGGTTCTTTTTGTGAACAGAAAAAAGAAAGATTTTTGCGGAGCTGTAGGAAACGAGGTCAACCCCTTTGTATGTATAGTTTCTGTGGAATGTCCGTTTTATTTTTCGAGCTGGGACTGGGATTGGGAAGCCCCAGGGAGGAAGCCCCAGTGCGTGACAAAGGCCATTCAGGGCGAAGTTTGAGGGAGCAGAATGTAGCTTTGTAAGTCCTTCGTTCAAACTAGCCCCCTCACGCACACAGACACAGAAATAAAAAAAAACAATCCTGCTTACGGTACCTACTCGCAGCCTATAGGAGAGCCAGAACCGAAGAATGTCTAAAGCGCATGCAAAATATAACAAAGCCAGTTCAAATACACGTCAAGATCCCGTATTTCCCCTACGTGGTCTTTGTGACAAGCAAGGTTTCGAGGTTGAAAGTAGTTCATTGTTATGAGCGCTAAAGATGTAAGTCTTCACACAATAAAGTAATCAGAAAAGTAACGGTTACTTCTTAAAGTAATGTCCAATTACTTTTGCTGTCGAGTAATCAAGTAATCTAATCGAATACTTTTCAGCCAAGAGTAATAGTAATTGTAATCGATTACTTTTTTTAGTAACGTGTACAAGACTGCCAACAACGTACCCTACGAAACGAACTAGCCCACCGTTCCATTTTGAAGTAAGCATCCCGGGTTTCATGAGCTATAATTGGCTTAGAACCTTTGAGTTTTCGAGCTCAGCCGGCTGTTTCTTCTTGAATATTAGAGGTCCGGATGTAATAACTTTTTTTCACATATCATTCCTAAATGTCACAGGAGAACGCTTAAGCTTCACCTTTAAGAGTGGAACCCGACAGCTAAATATAAATCCTTGCTCGTTTCCAAGCCGCGCAAGCGTGTCTGCGTGGTCGGTAGCGTGTCTGGCACGCAACTGAAGAGTCGTGGGTTCGATTGTACTCCGACAAAAATTATTCGGATTTTTTTTAATGAAAATTAATTACATACTGATTAATCAGGATTTTCCCGTCCCACCGACGCTGAAACCGACGCCGACGCCGGCTTTTCTGCGACACGAGCTCTTTAAAGTTAAAGTCGCTGGATAGGGGAAAGTACCCTTATCCGTGCTTTCCCGCCTGCTAGTCGGACCCAATCAAATACCAACATGGAGACGATACAGGGCAACATGCTAACGTAAAGAGTGGTCACTCCCGTAGGCCCTGCAGTGGTTAACTTGAATGCCAGCGCACCAAGCGGTTGTTGTGAAGTTGGTCTCGGCTTCCTGTTTAGGCGCTTCCTTTCACTACATGACTAGAGGCATATATGACTGCTATTGGAATGGGTGGATAACTAATATTATTGATTCCGTTTGTATTGGGCGGTAGCTTGCGCCAACCTAGTATGCTGTGACTAACTGGAATTTTGAAATTAGGTAGGAATCTATTGCTTAATTGCACGCTTGAATTCTTAATCCCAGAGCCGACCATACACAATATGCAATATAAAATGAAAAGCCGTTGGGTATACAGAGGAAAGAAGCGGACAACCGTACCAGAAAATTGAGTTATTCACGAATACTTATTGACCGCAAAGACAACCACGACAAAGATAATTGTTCCGCAGGCGTTCGTAGAAGTGTGTACTTCGTGGGATGGTCACGGGTGCCCAAGTACTAGCACACTTCCTCGGCCCATGCTTGGGCCAGACTGGCGCGAGCTAGAGCCAACTTGGCTCAAGCCTGGCAGAAGCTTGCGCCAAACTGGCCCAAGGTATGAGCCGGGGAAGTGGGCTGCTAGGGTGGTGGTAACCGAAGGGTTCAGCGGCGGTCTTTAATCGGGAGACGCCAAGCCTACTCCCACACCCCGCAGCTTTCTCTCGAGAACACCGCTACGGGCGGGTCTGAACGTCAGCCGCACAACTGATCGCTTCTCTAAAAAGGAGGAGCACGTACCACAATAGGACTGGGTCCAACGGTGTTTATTGGAACACCAAAAGACACACTGTCCCAAAACCCCCGCGCCGACAAGGTCAGATGAAAGGCTCACCCTGTCGACACTGTCCCGAGAGCGCAGTCCAGAGCGGGCAAAGGAAGTCCTTCGCGACACGTCCGATCTCTATCGCATCCGCGGGAGGAGTCCTCTGCGTTCCCGAAGTCGGGAACGCGCGTCGACCTCCTCCCCTCGCGGGCGTCGTCCTCATCCAAAACATCTAGGTTCTCGGATGAGCGGGGGGACGAAAAAGGTCCCCCCCGGGAGAGAGTGCGGAGGAGAGCCCCCAGCACATAAACGGGAAGAAAACGGTGAAAGAACGTCGAAGACGTTTGTAACGTGACGTGGTACAACGTCGAAGGTCCGGCCATTACCTTCCTTCGACGTTGATAAAATCTTGAAATGACCGCGAGAAAAGGTGCACAGAAAGTTGAGAAAACGTTCCCGATGACGTTTGCCCCACGTCACTTGCACGTCTCAGTGGTCCGTTGCGTCCTCCCTCGACGTCTATGACTTGTGTGTTTACGACATCCGGACTACCAACGACGTGCACAGAACGTCGAGAAACCATTCCAAATTACGTTCCCTAGGCAACGTGGGAAAGACGGTGTGTCAACCCCCCCCCTCCAAGAAAAAAAAGTATTTTTGAGTATTATTGCGAAGGCAAGTTGCTCTCATGCAAGTGCGAAGGAAGTAACTAAAGCATAAAATTGGTACGCACTGTTTATTTGAGCATTTTCAGACACCAGATGCACTATGCAGCGCCGCCAAAAGACGTCTCTGGGTGCGCCAGCCATAAAGATATAAAAGATCAAACAAATTCACGTAAAGAAATGAACAAGAGACGATGTCACGCAGCGCGGAATGTTCAACCGCTTACATTGTTCTGCTTCTCATTAATGCGCTGACGCGCGTGCTTTACGCACGCCATCGCACATAGGTGGTACTCTCGCTGCGTGCACGGGAATGGTTTCAGAAGTGGGATCCCATCCGCTGGGCGTTCTTGACTGGGATCGTCGGAGGCGTCTGAAGGGCCTTGATCGGAGAGTGAGTGGTCTTGACGCGTCATTATCTGCACTGCCACTTGTTTTCTGGGGGTCGTCATTCATATCCTTACAGGCAACTTGATCCGAGCAGTTATACGATTCAACGTGTGAAGCGTTATGGCCTTGAAGAAGGTCCGCGAGGCATGACTGAATACCACGGCGTTTTTGGCTATCACCGACTTCTTCATAGGGGCGACTTGAACGACTCAGTCTGGACAGCATTATAGATAAATCCAATCACAGCACTTACACTGTATGCAGACTCGAAAAAAATCACGGCGACAGAGCAGCCTGCCTCGTAGACCCCATAGACGTGACGGCCGGTGCTAGTGACTGACTTTCGGAAAAAGCTGGACCGGGTAATACGCAGAGCTTCAGTGAAATATTTTGGGAACGACTGAGAAAATACGAGCACCCCGAACTTACGCTTGTCAATTGTTCGTCATCACTATCTTCCCCCACTTTTCTCTTTTGCCCTCTTCTTGCCGAGTTTCCCGACGCCTCCACTGGCATCTCCTCTGCCTGCCTCTCTCCCCCTCTCTCGCGCCGGCGCCGGTCTGCGTTTTTTTTCTTTTCTTATTTGTTGTTTTTTGTTTGCCGGCACGTAAGTGCAGGCTGGACTTGAGCGCTTTTTGGACCGTCATCTGGGCCATTCAGCGGTTGGCATCATGAATGCCGATTTCCACAAACCGTTGACAGTATCCACCGGATTTCGTCATTGCCAGGCATTTTATTTTTTGAAGTCAACTTCAAAAATGCGCAAGTGCGCAGAGAAATTGTGCTCCGATATAGTGTGTGCCGGCATGCGATTTTTGTTTGGGTACGTCACCAGTGGCAACGAAAGCAAGATCTGTACTGACAGTCACGTGACAAGACTGCGCTCCGATCTACCGAAAGCGCTAGGGTGCTGGAGGTTGGTGTTGTGGTTGAACTATGATGTTGATGCGAATTTTGTGGTTGTGCGCAAGTGAGCATGGGCAACAAAACACGAAGAGAAATTGACGAACCTTAAGACAATGTGGGTTTCCCAGGAGCAGTATGGATGCTCCTAGGAAATGGTGCATGTCTGAAATCACCTGGAGAGGGGATAGTGTAGTGGCGCCCCTGAGGCGTGTGCCAGGACCCATGGAAGACGACAACGCGCGTGCAAAAAGCAAGAATGTCACAATTCGATCCGTTCTAGACGCCATGGGCTCCAATTCGCAAATTAAGACGGTAACAATATTTTAAACAAACCTAAAGTATAACAAGCACAAAGCACATGTAAAAGAAACGATATTCCCATGATGCCTTCATATTTTTTTCCTTCAGTGTACATTGAGTTTTGTATATGTCCTCCCTAGCGTAATCCCATGTTCAATTAATAGTATTTTGAAATGCATAAATTAATGTATAAATAAATAAATTCTTCAAGCTCTCATAAATTAAGCTTTGTTTGCGGCTCTTCAGCACTGTCGCCCTGACCACAGCTGTAAATGAGCTTTTAACAGTGAACCAGTATTATACATGATTCTGTTTCTGGAGATGGAGCTGGAAAAGCTAAAAAAACACAAAACAAAGGTCGTGGTTTGACATTGCCAGGCGTCAATGACAGGAGAAAAATGGAACGTAAATCAATTATGGCCTCAGCGTCGAACAAAATGTGAGTGGTCGAAGTTGCCAATACGTCCTGTATGATGTTTACGACATTTAGGTGTGAACGCGACGTCGCTGAAACGTCACTGACGGGGCAATAATGTAACGTCACTCTGGACTTTATTTTAATTTCTAAGAAACGTGAGTGTTCGACGTTGCTTAAACGTCTTGTCTTGACGTCGTGGCGACGATGACGACATTGAAGTTGAAACATGACGTCACCAGCACGTCCAGGACAGGGCGACTATGGAACGTCATTTATGAACTTCACTTCAAGGTCAAAGAAACGTGAGCGTTGGACGTTGCAAGAACGTCGTGCACCGACGTCATGGGAACGTTGACGACGTTTGAGTTGCAATACGTCGTCACAACGTCACTGAGTAAACTTTAATAGAACGTTAAATAAGGACGTCACCTCAACGTCGAGAAAACGTGATTGAAGTCATGCGGGACGTCACGGACGTCCGGGAACTTTCTCGAAGTTTCCACGACGTTCTGTGCTGCCTGGGACGCTTCACGAACAGGTTGGAGCTCACGGCAACCAGGCCGAGCGTTCCGAACCACGGCCGTTATACCGGCCATCGGGGAAGGGCGACCAACGGTCCCCACAACTTCATTTCACCGTAAGGCTGATCAAGGAATGAACTATGGGAGCGAGCTGGACGCTTCATACGAGCCTGCAGTGCAGGCACCATCGTAAAATGAAAGCCTCCTTCAAAACAACATGTTCGTGTTTGTAGTGTCAACTCGCTAGGATTTATGGGAAACAGAAAAGAGCTTTTCGGCGACGCAGCTGACGCTCGAGAGAGGCTCGAAACACTATCCACGTGTTGCGCTTTAACCATCTCACCTTCACCACAAAGAACCTAGAGATCACCACACGATGACAGAAACAACTCGCCGCAACCCCCCCCCCCCGCCACCTTGGCTGACGTTATGGTGGCTGCCAAGTCGTGCCTCTCGCCCAAGCCCCAGTCGCAGTCATTGTAATAATTTTGAAAACGTTCGAGGCTACTGATAGTTGCAAAAATATGTAAATTAAAGAAAAAATATTTTTAATGGTACAAATATGACGAATGTGTACATAATTAGGCACTACTGCGCCAGCTAGTGGGCGTAGTGATACTTAACGGCAGGGCCGCGATAGGGCTTCAGTGGTCGCTCTTTAGGTGAAGTATATTACTCTATGGAGACGACAAAACCTTTCGAGGTGATTCGCTGATCGGTCTGGGTTGCCATGGAGATCGCCATTTTGGGCCTTTCATGTCTTCGAAGTTTCAGAAAGGTCGTTTTAACCAGTCGCACCAAGATCGCTATGGAGCTTCATCAGACTTTAAGCGTTCCTCAGCCAATATAAGCGTCTTCGGCACTCAGCATGCAACAAACTTATTACTCATGCTTATCTCCCCAGATTTATTACAATTATGTTGCTCTTCTTGCGTATTTCAAGACATTAAAATTATTTTTGAATGCCTTCAATCACTGACGTTGCATGCGTTGGTGCTACGAAGACGTAGGTCATCAGATGCGGCGTCAGTGCTTGGAGGCACTGAAAAATTATTTTCCTCTCTTGACATACGCAAGAAGAACAACAAAATTGTAAGATATGTGGGCTGATGAGCATGAGTAATAAGTTTGTTGCATGCACAGTGCCGAAGATGCTCATATTGGCCGAGGCACGCTTTCAGTACAATGACGCTCCGGAGCGATCTTGGTGCGATTGGTTGGAACGACCCTTTCGACGCTTCCAAGATTTGAAAGGCACAAAATGGCGATTGCCATGGCAACCGAGATCGATCATCCAATCCCCTTGTCGTCTCTATGTAGGTGTTTGTTTGTGTCCGGCTACCATATGGGAAGGCAATGGCGCTACTTTCCCAAATCCAGTGTGTTCACTTATATCGCTTTACAATACACAAATCTCTTCAATTCTAACGTCCGCCGGTAAATTGCTTTGAAATTGGCTCTCTCAAAAAACCCGGTTTCATTTGAAGACGCATTTTTATATAACCGAATTGGTGCCAATCATCCGTCTTTTTTTCTTTTTTTAAAGTTTACAGCTTTTTATGTGTATCTTATAGTATGTGTAGAGTTCTGGTGAACGTCTCCAAACATCGCGAGGTTCCGACGCGCTCACTCAGTACTCGGGTGAAAAATTATTTTGAGTAAAGAACTCGTGGGAGACGAGGGTTATGATTATATATCAATTAAATGCAAAGGGGCAAGCGAGCTGGACAAGAATGACGAAAATAATCCCGGGAGAAGGGGAACAAGAGGGACAAAGGACAAACACAAATCTCCAAACACAGCTAGGTGACTGGTGCGCGACAGGGAGAAGGGCACGTGACAAACGATCGGCCGAAGAGACATGAGCCGGCGCGTGACAGAGCATGCTGCGAGGGGCTGGGGCCGGGCAGGTACGATGGAGCCGGTCTTGCCCATGGCGATCCCCGGAGCGGTCCACCAGCGACGTTCGGAACAGGACCGGCAGGAACGGCAAGCCCTGGCCACACCGGCCTAGACCAGGACGATCCCGAAGTGGTTCCGCAGCGAGAATCGGTCCATGACAGCCCGGAACGGCTAGCCTACGCAGCGCTGGCGTGGGAAGGACGATCAGCAGGCGTGGGCACGGACTCTGACTGCGAGCTCTGAACGACGGGCGACACCAAGGGTCGGAGGGCCCGGACTGCCGGCTCTCGAGGACGGGCAACCGGAGAGTACAGTAAATCATTCGCTGTCTTCTCGTTGTTTTGTGTCACTCCTGGGGAGACGAGTAGAAGCACAGGACCGATTGGGCGGCGATTATTATGAGAGCGACCCTACAAGCTTCTGCTGGAAATTTGTGAAACACCGAACGTGGCCGTGGTTGCAATGTTTTTAGATCTATGGCTGAACCGGATAATGATATCTGCATCAATTATGGCGGTACTTAGCTTGTCCCTGCCGTCCATTACGACACGTGATCGTTTCATATATACATATATCATACAACGTGTATCAACCAAAAAGTTTACAGTGTTTTTCTTTAAATCGTAACAATAAACTATGCATCGCCGAACGCCCATTCTCCACCTAAATGTAGCGCAAGAGGTCCTAACTAAATGCCAAAGTTTAAAAACTAATCCGTTATGTCATTAAAAAGTTATAATTGATTTTCTAAAATTTTTGAATGGGAAAATGGGACCCATTCATGCCCGTTTTCGGTAACTGCTATAAAACTCCCTGTATTCAAGAACGCTGTCGGCTGTCATTTCGATTCTTTTGAACCATGGTTCAAAGCCGTCTTTAGGACGCAGTAAACGCATCCTTCGGAGACGCGTTTTGTAGCGTTCCGGGCATTGTAGCGACACCACCGACATGGCGGTGGAATCTGAATTCGATCTTGCCGGACCAATTCAATCGCCTGCCTTTCATCAGAGGAGCTCACTCCGTGTGCAATACTATACATCTAAAGTGTAATCACGTACTTTTGACTGGTCCATCAAGCACGTATCCCTATCTTTTAAGGCCCCGCCAGTTTATCGGTGAACGGAGCACATGAGTTCAAGGTGGCGCACTGCTAACCCACGATACCCAATTATACTTCGCTCGTATAGGGTTGAATCGCGGGACAGCTCCCCCTTCTGCGCGATCCTCGCGCATTTCTTTCTAGCCAACCATAGTGTTAGGGCTGCATTCTCAGGTTTGCATTTATTTATATATTTTTGCCGTGTCCTGTTGGGCGCGCTTTTAAGCACGTGGTACAACGTGACGTTCAAGTGACGTCGTGCAGCTCGCTTTTAATATATGGAAACAAGTCCCGTCTGGGGTCACTATTTCAATGTTTACGAATAAAGAGACAAGCCTGCGATGCCAGCAACCCAGGAAGCGCATGTTGGTAGTTTTGGAAAGCGCGCAAATCACAAGCGTCGACTTTACCGAAGATCACTTTGTGCAGCGATGGAATCTATGAATGATGAAGCTGAAATTATGTTTTGACCTAAAAAAAAACCAGCAATGTGGCAAGGAGCACGGTGCAACGATGTCGTGATCAGTGTTTAAACTTTTGAAGGAACAATGTGCACGAATACGAGGAGCGATAAAAAAGAGAAGTTTATTGTTGCGTGACGGACCCAGATGTTTCTGTTACTGCTTAAGAAGAGGCCCCAAACACTCTTGTTTTGCAAGGCGCATGTTATGAGATTTATCCGTACATTGTCGTTTTAGTAAGCTGCCGTGTGTCAACTGCTTCACCGAAATATGTGTGAACGCGAATGCTTCGCGTTGCTAAAAGGAGTTTTGATGATCTGGGATTCGAATTGAGGCATGCGCGCAAACATTGGTTATTTTAGGTGAACTCTACGCAACCGAGTGTGTTTGAAAATCATATTTGCTGTGACGGCAGATTCTCGACGCGTCATTCTAACAATATCATTCTTTACGAAAGGTTCTCAAACTTTAAAAAACGCTCTCCCCGAATACTCGACGTCGAAATATTTCATCCTATGAAAACGGTTCTTAAACACGGCACTACCGATCCCCACGGTCCTAAAACCATATCTGAGATGTTTTCACTTGAATCTCAATTTTCCTTATATTATATTCACTAGCCTTTTTATGTCCATGCATAAAATATTTCATCCTACGAAAACGGTTCTTAAACACGGCGCTTCCAGTCCTTACGGTACAAAAACTATATCTCAGACGTTTCCACTTGACTACATTTTTGCCTCTGCGATATTTTCTAACCTGGTCATGTTCTTGCAGAGTGGAAAATAAAAACAAAACAAAAAACGATGCAGTGGCTCAATTTCTATGATCCTCATCAAGTATGCTCGTCTAGATTTGTCAATACTCTTAGTCTTATTCAATCTAACTCTTGACGTAAGTCCCAAAGCTTATATGACTTGCCTTATAAGTGGAATACGGAGCACGGAAATCCTTTAAGACCCACATTTAAACTAAAAACGTTGTATTTCAAGCTCCACAAC
Organism: Ixodes ricinus; assembly: GCA_037355805.1. Classification (NCBI taxonomy): domain Eukaryota; kingdom Metazoa; phylum Arthropoda; class Arachnida; order Ixodida; family Ixodidae; genus Ixodes; species Ixodes ricinus. Next base: position 29,830 of record JAZHYW010044399.1, on the reverse strand, counting down.
ATCACTAAACTAAATTGGGGGCCGTAATTTACGTATGAGATTGAGATCGTGTTGATATCGTCTAGCATGCATACCCCAACAGCATGTCTAATGATTGGAGCATGTCTAATGCTCCAAGGATTATCTTCACCACTTTTGCATTGCATGCATGTACGTATGTTGATTTGTTTTAATGTATTTCTACACTTTTCTTTCTTTTCTCGGTAACGTTTTCGCTCCAGTGATCTGTATAATTATATGGAACACTGAAAAACAAATTTCACCCTTTTGTCGCCGACTTATCTTCATTCTATTTCTTCTGTTCCGTCTGTTCGAGTGTGAATCAGTGAATTTCGTCGAACTGCGTGTCAATTATATGCCTGCATCGACTTCTTAAAAAAACAAACCAAGCGAATTGCTCTAGGACGCATCATCTCATTGGTCCAAAAATATGGTTTCCAAGTTTAAAAACAAAATAATGGGATTGTTCAAACTTCTTGGTTCGTCGAGTTTCCTTGCTATAGCATAAGACACCCAAGAAACCGGCATTTTTTGCGTCAGGGATGGGTCGTTCTGAACCGACCACATTACAATTTGTTTTACTGGACGTCAAAGAGAAGTTCACGGCAGCGTCCTTTCAACCGAGCGCAACATAGCAACCGACTGCCACCGGTAGTTTAAACAAAACATTTCGTTCCGGGACACCGGTCTCCGAAAGCCGCTACCCGTCTTCAGTCCTTGTTGATCTTTTCTTCTTTGATGTCGTTTGCCGTCAAGAGGTTGCGACTGCTTTAGTTGTCTGGGTTATTGAAAAATCGGGTCGCGGCTACGCATGTTTGCTGACCGGTATTTGTTGCCTGTCCAGTCTGAAGTCTTTCCAGGGCTGTATTTGTCCCCTTTCCGCGCGACGTTCGAGTTGCCTCGGATGACAGTTCCTTGCCTTCGGTATTTATATCACATGTTGCTTGTGTTCTAGACATTTAGAAACTACAATATAAAGCAAGAATGTTGGAGGTATCATGTTATGAGTACTGCTCTCTGAAAGAATGTATTATTTGTATACTCCATCGAGCCTTATGATGGTCGGCACTGAGGACGCTACCGGCCATCAAAGCCAATCCAAGGCCATGTGAGTTCCACGTGACATTCGTGAGTGGCGCAGCGGGACGCGTGGGACCCGTGGTCCCTTGGTGAGGTCACAGCGCTGGATTTGCATCAGCGGCTAGTAGCGCCTTCTGCGGTGCATCACAAGGTTAAACGGAGTATATAATGGGATGCTACTTGAGGCCATGAGACAATATATGGTTCTGGTGTGCAGAACTTTAAGCGAGCATGCTCGCACAAGCGTGACACCAGTCTGCTGGCAAGCTACGCCGCTGAACCAGAAGCGCCTTCCTTGTGGCGTAATATAGTTTGGTATAGTTGCGCAGTATCCGCTTTCAGCCTCGCTTTCGCACACCTTACTCGGGATCACAATGTTCACGTATCCCGGGTGTCACCCCACGGAGACAGTCGTTGAAAGCAGCTCGTGCATTGCAGCACACGAGCATTCCGCGAGAACTCGATTTAGCCTCGTTTGCACTGGAAGGGTTGTCGGACAATAAGGTCGTTCGCGATTTGCACTCAATCGCTGCACTGGTGCGAACAAATCGGACTCTCAAATTGCTAGGAACGGACTAAAAAAACACCCTGAATAGGCAGAGCCCGCGAAAAGTCTCCGCTACCTCGACGCAACGTCGTCCAACACGTATGGGGCCAACTCAACGATAGACCCATTTCAAAAGTCCCTCGAGCAACATTGGCGGTCGCCATTGCTTGTACACGACGGCGCCTGATTGGATCCGATTCCTCGCCGACCGCTGACGTCACGCTCGTGTCCAATACATGCTCAGAGCACGTGATCAAGCAATGGCGGACACACGACGGCGCGGACTTTTGAAAAGGGTCGAGTGGACCCGATCCCGACGCCAAGCGTCCTTCGACGCATTGACTGGGCGCAAGGTCCGGCCTCGACGTCATATTGCATCATATTACGTCGTCTGACGTAATATAAGATCGCAATTTTCCCGTTAAATTTAACGAATAATTTATCCACTATGATGAGCAGAGAAACTATTGGCATGAGTTCGCGGTGTCACGTGACTATGAGATTCCCCGCTGAATTTAACGGGTAGCGTAAATCGAGCGCGCCACAACCCTGCACCGCTACACCGGACGCACCGGGATCCGGCTGCGAAGCCTCACCAATGAAGAGTTTTAGTAGGTCGGTTTTACGTTCCGATAACACTTCTCCCAGTAACGACACGATTGCGCAAAGACGCCGATGAAGTATCGCGTATCGGGATCTCAGTTATCGAAAAAATCTACAAAAAAAAAACTCTTTAAACGGGTGTCAGCGAAAAAACTTGCGATTTCGTGTTCGTGCGAAATGTGCCACACTCTCTTGCGTAAGCTACGGCCATCCCCATTTCGAATGCTCGTTCATTACTGTAATGATTAAGACTTGGAAATGCCAGGCTACACCAACCTACTTGAAACACTCCGTTCTCAGCTCCAAACATAGTTTGCAGCCGGTTCATTAGTAGGCTGTTCCGCCACGCTGCGGTAAGCAGGGAGCGTCCGACTTAGCCGGGCCGGCGGGAATTGCTGCCCCGCGTGAAGATTACCCTTCGAACTGACAGTTTCCAGCGGCTACGTAAACCAGGCGCGCTGCAGCGGCTTAAGACCCGGCGAAAGCGGAACGAGACGGAGAGTGCCAGAGAATTTCACATCTAGAAAAGCCGAATGACGTGCGCGTTAGGCCTATTGTAATTCAAGTGATCGAAGTCCATGTCTTGAAACGTCGCAACTAATGAGAAATAATATTCCGGCGCATCGCTCGTGCGGCACGGTGTTTTATGTCTTTCTTGGCAGTACAATCCTTATGACTTTTGGCTTTGTCGTTGTCTTGTATCGAGAGACAGCACATTGCCGGGCAGTCCGCACGAAAGAGCCTTCAACGAAAGAAAATTCAAACCCGCGGGAAGACGACTCATACTAAACGAGATCATAAAATTATGCAAAATCGTTTCTATCGCCACATATGCCCAAAAACACCGGCGAAGTGCCAAGACTTCCGCTGCAGCTTGTCACACTGAAACGACAAACATAAGACGCTGTTCTCCAACACTCCAAATTGGGGTTGTTAGCAGCCTTGTACACTGACATGCAACGTCTACATGGCATAATAACATGTTCCGTAAGAGGCTAAACGAAAATAGCGTACGACAACATAAATGTGCTGCGAATAACAGCGGCAGCTCTGTCATTCATGAGGGATTTGCTTCAGGAGGTTTCCTTTTAGTCGACGTGCTTTATGATATTTGCTTTACGAGCTTCTCTTTTGGGTAATATAGTAACGTGCTTTTGCGGAACGCTTTTAAGAAAAGCACATATACAAGACGTGCCTCTTTCTCATACAAACATGGATGGTTCGTAGGCCTATGGAGCTCACGCGCTGCCTCTCGTGTGTGGCCGAGGTCCTGCCCCTTTGCTGTTCTCATGCCGCTGTGGACTACCGTCTACTCTGCTCGGCGCGGCACGCTTGCCATTCCCGCTCTTCTGATGGAGAGCGAATCTTGCGCTTTCTTGCCATGTTTCGGGGTGGGGAAGGGGCGGGAGGGATGGGGGGAGAGAGAACTGTGCGAGCGCCGCTCGGCACTGTGCCTTTCTTGTATAGATACGCCAAAAAACATTCCAGAGCCAACACCTTCTAGAATACAAAGCCGGAGCGCTCAGAGAGATGGCATCAAACTACGTCAGCGCTGAGGGCTGAAGGCTCAAATTGCCCGAGAACGTCGGCTTCAACGCAACGCACCACCAATTCCTCCCAGATAGTCTCGCGGTCACGCCGTGCCGCGACTTGTCGGCGCCTGAGCACCGTCGGGATGCAATCGCCCATGCGTCGGCGTTCGACACCCTATGAAAAGCAGCGCGCTGTTTTTTTTTTATTTTTTCTTCTCATTTTGGAACTTGTATCAGTCGTCTAGGATGCTTGACGGTGTCGTTGTGTCAAACGTGCGCGCTCGTTTGCCTTCGTCGTCTTCAACGGCATACCGATGACGTTGAAATGTTGCGTCCCTCGGTGCCGAGGTATAGTTACACCGGAGGCCCGAGGATTGGCAGTGTTCAGATTCTCGAACGAGAATGATCTTCGTAATGCTGGGATACGAGCGATCCGGCGGGACAACCTCGCCGTCTCGAGCCACCCAAGGTAAGAACTTCTTAATTCTCAAGCCATCGTTTGGCCTGGTAGAACGCAAATGAACTAGAAATGTAGTCACACAAGAGTGGAAGCACAAGTTTGAGTGGCGTCGCGAATATTTTCACGTTTCGAGATTCGAGAAGCATGTCGTGCTTTGTCCTTATTAAAACCAACGCAGCATAACGGCATTTGCTTTGCGAGGACGACTGCTCTCCTTTTACTCATGATTTTACGTTTCACCAAACTTTAAATATTTTCGAGTTTGTTAAACAATTTTCACTTGTTTGCTCACTCTCACAGCCCCTTCGCTCGCAGCTTCCCGTTGCTTACACGAAGCCGCTTTTATTGTCTAGGTGTGCGAGCTTCACTTCAAGAGACGCTGAAGTGCTCCGGGAGAATTCCCACGTCAACGACGTTACCAGTCGCACATCCGTACTGGAGTAGTTCTGTCGAAGTTTCCGGGGTGCCTGATCACCTTGTCAATATACACATTGCGAAAGAAGAGCCGAACTCAAAAAGGGAGCGAATGGATGCTGATAATCTGCAAGGCGCGGTTCCAGAATTGTTTGGTTCTGCCTATATGTCGTTTGGCTGTGACCAGAGATGGCAGTAATGACATTACAGTAATGAAATTACAGTAATTAAATTACTTTTTTGGAGTAATTAGTAATGTAATGAATTTCTTCTCCTTTCTAGTAATTTAGTAATGTAATGAATTACTTCTCTTTGCTAGTAATTTAGTAATGTAATGAATTACTTTAAGGCAGTAATTTCGAGAAAATTACTCATTACTTTTGAAATTACTTTTGTCCTAAATTAAGAAATTCGCTTGCAAGCTTTAAGAAAGAGGAGAAAAATTATTTTTCATTGTGAAATGTTGTAAAAGAGCATCAGAGGAAATAATGAACGGCCACCTGAGCGCAAAGCTTCGTACAAAGAGTTGGACAGACGCCAAAAGGATGGCTGGAAAGGCGAAGGAGAGAAGCTTACTTGTAGACATCGCTGGAAGGCAACGGCTTACGAACTCCAGGCACGACAGATTCACGGCGTCACGTCATCACGACGATACTATACTTCGTTCATCTCTCAGCTGACAGTGCTGTGGGAGCTGCGAGCTAACCAGAACCAATAAAACACCCTCTTTTAATCACGTTTCCCATCCCTTTCTCTGCGCGTGGGTATGAACAAGATGTGGCGAACGATAGACGTGTGACTGCTCCAACAAACACGTAGCTTCCACCGTTCATCCCTAAACTGACAGTGCGTCAGCTTAAGGATGAACGGCTTATAGGCTACAAGGCGAGAAGCACAACACCAGTGAGTTAAACATAACTTAAAACTTGAGAGAACAGGACAAACAGGTTCCCAGCCTTGTACTTTCGTCAAGGCAAGGTCAAACCGTAAGCTTCGACCATTGTGAACAACAAACGACCGGAATAAATAGTTAATTCCAAATGCCTTGTCAAAGCCCCAGAACGTTTCGTGCGTCCTCGAGCAAAGCAGTTATGCCTCGCTGCCTCCCCTTGGGAAGTTTATTCGGGAGTAGGCCTACAAGCAGATATCGTCCCCCATTTTTGGGGAAAACACACAATTTAGGAAGCTCGCACCATTCCCCAACTGGCGACGCTTCTGCTTAGCAATTATCCGGGCTCTCTGTGAGACAATGCGTAAAAACTTGGACTCTTCGGATGTTTCGGAAAAATGCTCCTTGAAAGGAATGACCGCGAATAGGTCAGCTATACTCGGCGACAACTCGACAGCTCTTCTTGGCAATGCAGTGGAAGGTGCATGCACGCGTTCTCTCTCCCATTTTGAGCGCTGAATAAAGCTGTGCGCGCGCTCTCCTCCTCTACAGTGCATTGCCAAGAAAAGCTATCGACGAGTATAGTGCTTTCGGGAGAATAGAATTATGCCCAATTCACACGGCAGCGTAAAGGTACCTTTAGCTTAGTTCCTTTAGCTGAAGATACCTTGTAGTAAACGGCGTTCTTGATCACACGATAAATTAACGGAGCACTTCAAGTTGGTGTTAATTGCATTCCTGCTAAACCACGAGAGGAGCGGATTATAAACAATTATTCCTCAAAATCGGTTTGACGCTCAATTTTTCTTTATTCTGTTTGAAACATCACATTTAAAACCTAAATATTATTTCTGTTTGCTTTTGCGGCACTTCATTTTCTATTTATCTAAGTCTAAGGGCGCACCTAAGCGAGTCTTGCTTTAAAACGTCCGACCTGTCTGGCCACACTGGCCCTAAATCATCTGTGGTTACGAGTTACCATTGCGAGGTGGGCGACCTTTTTCTGCTTAGCAGCTCCATTTTTCCGCAGTTCTCACTAAAGTAGCTAAATAGTGCCTCGGCAGAAACGAACCCCGTCGGAGTCTCGCGGTTACGTCAGTCACACCATCGAAAGAGATGGACGACGATGAAGATAAAAGGTCCTGGGCGGGAGAGTTGGACGACTCGTCTACAACCTTGAAAAAGCTCGCAGTGGTTCATCGCGTTCGGGTTCGTAGCAGACATTGTTTTCCACGGGCCGCCGCTGCTACCTGCTAGCTGAGTATGCGTTCCTCGTTAATGTATTTTTCCATCACTTGTGTCCACAATCATAACGTAATTCGCTACTTATATATATTCAATTTGTTATAATGCATTAAACAATATATATTTATATATCTCATTTTATTTGGACTTTTTGGGTCCGAGGCTACTCCATGTAGCTGTAAAGGGAGCTCGACGAGCTCCGTTTAACACAGGGCCTCCCTTAGCGAAAGGTACCTTTACGCTGCCGTGTGATTTGGGTATTAGATTGTATCCGAGGCCGAAGGGAAACGTTTCACGTGACGACTCCTTGTAAGAACGAGCTGCCATTGAACGACTTAACAAACTGACACGGACTACAACTTCTAAATCAGGAAGAGAAAGCATATCACCCTTTTAGTAAAGTCTTCATCGTTGAAAGAACACTGAAACCGGTGAGTCGAGTGTCTTTGTGAGTCACATTTAAAGAAGCTATTCATCATGTTTAACACTTATGTCGTGTGCGCCAGCAAAACCACTTTTCAGTAAGGTTCACTTTGAGGAACACAAGGTTGTTGCGATGTAAACAATAAGATCTGAGTTTTGGTACATATAGACCAACTCAGCTCTTTGACTTCACATCACAGCGGTGGCGCTGCTGTCGGCACTGCGCATGCGCAGCGCCTCGCTTCTTTCGGATCTGGTTCCTGCACACGCGCTGTGGCGGCAAACGAGGGCTTGTTTTGTAAACACTGTGTTGGTGTATACGGTAAATGAAATGAGCGCCAATTACTGCTCGAAGATGTTCAAAAGTAATGTCAAAGTAATGTCATTACTTCTGGAAAGTAATTGTAATGTAATATCATTACCCTGTAGTCTGCGGTAATTTTTAATGCAATTTAATTACATTTTTGCAGTTTTTCAGAAAAGTAATTAATAACGTAATTTAATTACTTTTTGAAAGTAATTTTGCCATCTCTGGCTGTGACTATGTGCTTCTTTGTCCTATTATTCGCTTGCTCAAGCCTTGTGGAATACACGCGATGTATACATGAGAGTGATTTTAAATGTGAGAAATACCCCAGTTACTACTCCAGCTTCCCATGTGAATTCTCGAAGCTGTGCGACTTTAATATAATATTTTTAACTTCACATATATATATTTTTTCTATTATCAGCATTGTTTTTTAGTTTCCCTTAAGGAACAAATTTTAACACTTATTTTGCATTAAAGGTGATGCACATCAACTATTTTAGGGCGAAATATTGACAATATTTGTCAGCGCTATGATAGATAAGTTTAAGATAAGACAAGATTATTTGATTACAGAAAAAAACTCTCATACAATCCTGCCCACTTAAGCGTAAGTACGCTTGCATGCGGGATATGGCAGTACAGACATTTTCATCATGTAGACACAATTGATGGTTAAATGTAAGTAAAACATGAAAGAAACATTCAAAATAACACAGACAACAACGAAATTCACGCCCAAGTAGAAAATTCACTTCTTAAGTAACACCCAATTCGACAATAACAATCATTCAATGGTTACAAAAGAAAAATTGCGAATTTAAACACATAATGGCAAGAATCCACACGTGTATAACGAGAGAAACTCGATAGAAAATATTAAGCTCTTACGCAATACCCCATTGTTCTGCATTTCAGTTCGACGAAAAACACCACTATTTTTTTTATATATATCTGCCTCTCAGATGACAGGCTTAGGATTTCTTTAGGCAAGCTATTAAATATTGCAGGAACATAATAGTTTTTCTATTTCTTTCCGTAGTTTGTATATATTTTTGGAATTGCATAGGTTTTTGTGTGCCGGAGGGTTTTTGCCTGTTGGGTATTTCTTCGAAATAATGAATGGTTAAAACGACAAATTTAAAAAATTTTCGAACGATAATAATCCAACTGCATTCTCCTTTTCCTTGGTTTTATTCAGTTCATGTTTTGACCCACATACTATATCGTTAACCCATCTAATAATGATACAATACATCTTTTGTTGTTTGTATTTAGGACATGTTTCATATTGCTTCGCTGCGCTAAGACCAAGTTCGAAAGGTTCGAAAGATTTCGAATTTTCGAACTTTCTATATCGTAAAATTCGACGGAAGTCGAATTTTCGAACTTGTTAAACTAAGAAGTTCGACGCTTTTCGAACCGTCGAACTTATTACGCTAGAAAATTCGATCCTTTTCGAACTTTCGAACTTATTACGCTGCAAAATTCGATGCTTGTCGAACTTTCGAACTTGATAGACCAAAAATCGATGATTTTCGAACTTTCGAATTTCTTGTACTAAAAAGTTCGAAGCTTTTCGAACTTTCGAACTTCCTACGCCAAGGAATTCGATAATTTTCGAACTTTCGAACTTATCTATCAAGAGAATTCGAAAAGTTTCGAACTATCGAATCCTGAAAAATCAAAAGTTCGACGAACTTCGAACTTTTAGGGTAAAAGTTCGACGTTCGTCGAACTTCGAAAGACCGGCGGACGGTTTCATTTGAATTCAAGTAGTGAGGTACATTCGTAATTTTTTTTCTCGAATTTTTACATGCGGTGCTGCGTTCCTTACGAAAGACAGTGCCGTTTATTACAATGTTCTGGCACGCTCAGTTTTAAAGAAATAAATTCCCGAAGGGGCGAGGAAGGACGACGGGTTTTTGACGATTGTCGTTTGTGCCATATTTGAAGCGCGCTAAAGCCGAAGCTATTTACGCTAGAGATGTTAAACTTTTTAAGAATGATCTATGTATAGCTTAGGTAAGTGTCGTCTTAAGATGTGATTATTGTTATTCAAGATGAGTTGCGAAGAAATGTCCAAACATGTATCTACGAGCAATTATGCCCTAAACGTTTTTTTTTTCGTCTAAGTTGTTTGAGGTTTCGCATTTAAATTAACACCACAGACAGAACATATAATTGCCATCTGCAGAATACAAAATAATGTATTTATTGTTTTTTCACGTTGAGGAATAAATTAACTCATGGGGGAAGATTTCTAATATTGGTCAAGTTCAACAACAAAAACACTTCCTGGGAAGTGTTTTTATTTTTTTTAGCCTGTACACATTTTGGTAGGAGAAACTTGTGTCAAAGTTCTGAGCTTCTGAATATGCAAGAATGCAACACTTCCGGTGGGATCTTTATAGTTTTTTTTTCTCCAGCTTTTTATCCCCGCATTTATTGTTATGTTTATTTTTCTTTTACTAATGGCACAGTTATTTAGGTCGAAAAGACATAGCGTTGAACTTCCGAACCTCTAAGCATGTGACAAGTAGCGCCTTCTGACAACGAGTTTCCGACAATGACCATTTACGGATTCTACGCGATCTTTTATGCAGTGAAGAGCGACAGTAGCTATACATATACATATATAATTTCAGATTAAAATAAGCTCGACCACGCCCTCTTTCCCCGTATTGTTTTCTTTAACAGTCCGAAATATCTGGAAGGGGGGAAGGGGTGCTTGATCACCCCCCCCTCCCCCGTTTTTCCTCTTCCGACGCCACTGGTATGGTAGAACGCTCCTCGACCTCGAGTTGTGTCGGCTTCTGTGCTTTTTGCGGGGCGTTTCCTCCGTCCCGGAAAATAAACCTCGAGGACAATTACAAACTTAAATTACTATATGCCAGCGTCACTCGGGCGGCGTTCGATCGGATTACTACCAGCGTGCAAAGAATGGGGAGGTAGTTTGCCAGGTCGCTTCAAGGTTTTTCTGAGCCTCAACCTCCTGCCCGCCCCTGGCCGTTTCGAACTGGTTGAGTATCGTTAAACAGTGCGTTCGTGTGATCACTACTGCGCTATGCACGTTAAAGACCCCCCCCCCCCCAGGGCTGGCGGTCAAAATTACTGATCTATGGTCACACGTCACTCTGCACTGGCAAATATTCCAGCACATCCGGGACACTAGTCGTCTCATTTAATTGACTGACCAACTTCGCGGAGTCTAAATATCACACCCTAACTTTTCTAAACCTGATTTCGTAAAAACCAGTGAGTCGTGAAAAAGTTATTTCAAACTGAAACTGTGGAGGAACATAAAAAAAGGACTTCGAACGTTGAAAACTTGGACTTAAAAAAATTCAAAATCTTGGAAGTTTTTTTTTTAAATTAGCTTTAAAAGAGAATCGAAACCTTCGAACTTTTCGAACTTTATGTAGAAAGAAATTCGAAATCTTCGAATTTTTCGAACTTCATGTCTATAAAATTTCGAAGCGTTCGAATTTTCCGAACTTTATATCCAAAGAATTTCGAAATCTTCGAATTTTTCGAACTTCAGATTCCAAGAAATTCAAATTTTTCGAATATCTCGAATTTTTAATTTATGAAAGTTCGAAATTTTCGAATTTATCGAACTTCAAGTAAAAAATAATCGAAATATTCGAACCCGAAATTTTAGAAACCGTGAAAGCTTCGAACTTTTCGAATTCGAAACTCCACTTTGATCGAAAGTTGCGAATTTTTCGAATTCGAACCTCGGTCGGTACGAAAATATCGAAATTTTTCGAATGCGAACCTCAGTTCGCTTCGAAAATATCGAAACCTTTCGAAATCGAACCTAGGGTGGTTCGCGACATCCCTAGTTGGAGCTGACTTTATAACGATCGCAGCCTCTGCTCCAGCGTGTCGTGGAAGCCAGCGCTGACTCGAGCGCCGCGTTTGTTGATGCACTGGCCATGCGGCTTTTGATCGTTGTCCTGGCGTCTTTCCCCTTTGCCTACTTTGGAACGTGCTTTGAAAGCGTTTATATCTTTTTTTTTGTTTAACCGGGATACAAATTGCCACGTAGCACGGGTTAAAAACGTTTCCAAAGACAAATAAAGTAAATTCTGTTTCCTCTTCTTTTTGTATTCTTTACAATCTATGTGTTTTTTTTTTTTTCGCATGAGACGATGCGGTTGCCACGGAGACGCGCATTCGCAAAGTGGGGCAGTCCATGCAGAGAAGCGAGAACATGGCTGCTAAGAACCTATGGGGACGCTGTTTTATAGACTGTCACAAATAATGACTGTGACAGTCTGAATGACCGTTACTTCTTAGTAAGAGATACACTCCATGGAAAGTTTAGCAACAATATTGGAGAACAATATTGCTGCGAAAGCAGCACCATATTTGTAACATCGTTCACGGTTGAGATCGTCACTGACCAAACGACTCCTTTCATATGATCAGTATAAAAGGCGCATGGGTAGCCTTCGGGGGTGGCGATTGAATTAGCGTGTCGTCGCGTGTGTGTTGTGCGTGTGTCATCTGTGTTCTAATTCCTTGTCTAGTGTTAAAATGTATAATACGTGTGCAAATGTGAAATAAGCATTGTTCATATGTGAATGTAATTAGCGTGGACAAGATCTACCCCAGCAATAACATATTTTTACCAATTTTGAATTTGGCGTTGGCTAGCGCCACCGGGGTGTGTAAGGGCGCAATTTAGTTATAAAAAAGGTAAGGGCGAAACATTTAGTCCCAGTGGCCTAAATGCAAGGGTGCAAAAGTTAGTTTTGGGGATTGAACTCTGAGGGACTAACGGTGGGAGAGCAAAGGTTGCTCCCGTTACCGTTGCTCCCCTAGTGGGGACTAATGGTTGTGGCAGCGTATTTGCTTCCTTGAGGGAGTAAAGTCACGCTCCCTTTTTTTTAGAGTGTGGTTCCCACGCAAAGGGCCACTGTTCGATTCCAGGCAGCGGACGTACAGTTTTATTATATCTGTAACTCTCGCACTCTAGTAAATTCGTATTCGTGAGGTCCGAATGTTCTATAGGCGCCGAAATGTTCCATAAGCCCACGCGTGTACATAGGAAAAATGGGAAAATGGAGCCCATTTTTGCCTGTTTTCGGTTTCTGATGACACAGAACCCCATGTATTTGACCAACTCCGTCGGCCGCCATTTTCCCATTGAAATTTTCAGAAAATCACTTATAACTTTTGATTAAGATATCGGATCTGGCTGAAACTTTGGCATCTGGTTGTTTACCTCTAGCGCTACTTTTGGGCGGAGAATGGGCGTTCGGCGATGCCTAGTTTATTTCTGCGCTTAAAAAAACCCTGTAAATTTTCTTTTGGGAAACCCTGTACATAAAGAAGGTGGTTCAATTATAATCATTTCGCCGAGTTCGAGACGTGTTGGGCATTGTCTATTGTTCTACCCTTGTAAAAGTAGTTTCTTCCTGCTCCAGTTTCGGGCTAATGTCATAATAAACAGAGTCCAATATTTTGCAGCGATAATTACACCATTTTATGGCTTAAATAAACCATTCATATCTGTCACGAAAAGTCATGATGTTCGCATCTTCGTCTTGCAGTTTCCTGAATTATGAATGCTAACAATAACTTCGCAAAATAATATTAAATAATATTACGTTAAATAACTTTTGTGTTTCAATAAATATAGCTGGTATTTTTCTAATCAAACAAGTTTTGACTACCAAACGTCGTTCATACGATGGTTCGTTCACGCTAGAAGTCGCTTCTTCTCGCCGAACCACGAGAGCGCTTGCTGCCTTTTGCAATGTAAAATATGTTTCCGAGTCCAATTGTTTTTTATAGATTGACTTTCAGCTCACTAGGCGAGTTTTTGTCTGCTAAAACTCGTTCGTACGACGGCGAATTCACGCGCGATTCGTTCACTTCCATACTGTACCGCGGCATCCGTCAACAAACGCCCGTGACGTAAATAGAAGAATACTCCGGCCTTGTCTTCTAGGTGGTGTTGCCAATGCCCTGAAGCGACGGCGGTGAAGCGGGGAAGTGATCGGGGAGCGTGTGCCACTCCGTCACGTGGGTTTTTGTGTACGGACGCTACCGGATGTCGAAAAAAGGATCATAACAGCTACAGCTGTAAAAAAGAAATGATCGGTTGTTATAAAGCCGAGTTTGATTCGGTGAACGAAAATGTATTTCTTGGTCAAGAAGACACCAACAGCAACTCTAATCAAAACCTAACGCCTTTAGTGTCGATACCGGCACACGTCGGCCGCATCGTTTGTTCGGCTAACGAGGTAATCAAACTGCCGTTGCGAAGTGAGAATGGGACCTAATTTAGGAGAGGAGAGGTTCCTTCCCCATGATGGCCTTTTTATAGTAATGAAACGCGATCCGCCATCGCACTATCCGTTTTCTCTCAGCGTCTTAATAGCTTGTCTTTTCTTTTTCTTATTTTCATTGGGGCGAATGATCTTAAGGAGACCACAGTCAGTTTGTTTCTGAATAGCTCGGATGCCGGGAGCATCTATAGCCCGTGGGATAATGGGACCTCGGGATCCATGAAAAGTACGGGAACTTTGAAATGGAATGGTCTTCGCGTTTTGTTCCGATCTTTTGGACGTAAAAAAATCGACACAAATGTAATTGAAGGGCGTCAAACAGACCGAACCTCTGCGCTTGCAAAAAGAAAATTGGACACGGCCATTATGGTTTAAGCTTTACCATTTGTTTAACGCCACTGAATTCCCGAAATGTCTACAATGAAGCCGGCGGTCTTAATTCAGGTTCCAGGTGATTTCTAGCTAATGATTCTTAAAATAATAAAATACAAAGTATGCATAAAGGCGCCCCTGGCTTCCCTGTAGCCTAAGCGACAGTTATGATACGGTTGTTTTAAACAACAGTTCTTCACAACCATCTGAAACTTTTTATTGTAAACAAGCACTCCGGAGCTTGCTGCCAGCTACGAATTGTGTCAGCAAGGCAAGGCGTTTCGTTTGTATTATTTGTAATATTACCTTAAAGAGCAACTCCGGTCGAAAACGAAACCAATATGAATGACTGGTATCGCCTCATAGTTGAACGAAATATGATCACAGCGAAAACATTACGTCGAAGTCAAGCCACGTACTGCACTAAAGTCGATTTTAGAGATGCGGTATAGCTTTTAGTCAAGCAACACTGGGCCAGCGTACCGCAGCACCACCGTGACGTCACGTCCACTGCCGTACAGATGGTTATCAAGTGTTGCCATCACTCTTAGCAGATGGTTTCGGTTTTGCCTTAGACGCCCAAAACTAACCTATGAGTCGTGATATTTATAAAACTACACACAATATGAAAACAAAATTTCAAAAATATTGTTCAAAGTTGCCCTTTTTCTTTTTTTATTTATAAGGCGAGCGTGCGTTAGAGGTTTTTTTAGCCTGGAGGCTACGTTTAGGGCCATGAGACCACTAAAAAACAAGCCAAATTGATTTATTGGTTGAAAACAAAAACCTGTCAAGAGTAGAAAAAACAATCTTTTTTTTTTTTTTGCTGCCAAGCTGCTTTTGCTTTGATATAGATGCCATATTTGTCCACAGTGTCATTCCCGGTTTTTGACGATAGCGTTTGGCTTAGCTTGATGTCTGATAATAAGAAAATGTCGTTCTCTTTTCTTTTCTTTTTTTGATCCAGGTAACGTCATGTTTTCAAACGTTCGCATTTTATCGCCACCACCAGCATCGCATTCTCACAATGTCTCAGCTTTTTGCAATGCGTAGTATAATTCCGCGGTGCCGCAAAACAGTTTTCTTTCTTCCCAAATCAGCCGGTATAATAAATCCATACGAACATTCACAAACAGTTTTAATACCTCGTTTATTTCCCTATTTGTTTAAACTCACTTTGGTCTGGTCTCGCCTAACAAGCGCATTCGTGTTTTTGTTTACGCACTCTCTACGCCTTGCACAACCGGGTCTGATTGAGTTTCTACGTGAGCCCCGGCCGCGTACAGCGACACATTGCATTCCATCGAGCAGAACAAGAAAGAAAAAAAAGAAGCGCGATGACATTCTCTAATCTAGCTTGTCCCGCCCGATCTTATCCAGCATTCCGAAAAGTGAAGCTTCTCAAGTTCCGACTCTACGCTTCCATTCAGGAGAACTCGACGGGGGCCCTCCTCGACGCAGTCAAAGTCTTTTTCAATGCCAGCCTGGGAAACGTGCTGAACCCGCTGAATTGCCGACGTCCTTGTGCGCGAATCTCCCGCGCTCTGCGCTTCTTCTCCTCGGTCTCCATTTACATCTGATTTGAATTTAAATCCGGACGACTTCCTCGTGCCAAGAAGAGAGGAAGCGGAGTTTCGACTTGCGTTGTTGCTGCGGCTTTTCCGCGAATATTGTTCGTTGGATAAACCTCGGAGATTGTCTTCGGTGCCCCGCGCAAGTCAGGCGCTGATAAGTAAGTCCGGATTTTCTACCGTGTGCACTGTAGTTTGAGCCGGCCGTGATAAACGTTTCTCCTCAAAAATATTTACACAAACCGTGCCATTAGTTATCTTCCACTGTCACCAAGAAATACACCAAATACACATAGTAGTAAAGCGTAAAAAAAAAGGGAAGGCTCTTCCCAAAAAGAATGGATCGAGGATAGTTTTTGTTTATATTGTCACGTATGGGAACTGGTAAGCAAATATAAAACTAAAAAATACTAAATGTTTAATGAGGCGAACTGGTGAGTAAAACGTTAAAGCGGAAGGTGCCGCCATCTTACGTCGGGAAAAGAGGGGCGATTGACCCGAAGCAACACGCTACCGCCGCTCCTGTACACGCGATACGTTTCCGAATGTTCCAAACCAGAGCAGACGATTACAGCCTAGAATGAGATGGAACTTTCCAGAAGCTGACAGATTAATACATTTTAAAAAAATCAGACGGGGTTCGAACCCGGTCTTCCGGCGTGGCAGCCGCGTGCGTTGCTAACTCCTCCAGGCGCGCGGTTATATTCACATGTTGATAATGGAAAACGAGCGTCTTGGTGAATTGATACGAATTCATAAAAAGATAAAACATCGAGGAAGTTTTTTTGCTTTTGTTTTTAAACTTGGTGGACTTCACATGCAGGCACGAGGCGTTCCCTTCCTTGGGCACTTTATTCCACGATGTTTCAAGAAGACTGGCAGGTGCATTCATAAAAAAACCCGTACTCCGTTCGGCGTTGTATTTTTGCCCCAATAATGTTTCTTCGTATTTGAGAGGCAAGCACTCCTTCCATCATGGAAAGCTCACGAGAATTTGTTTTTTTCGTAATCTACAGGGATTAGTAGCATGACGCCCCGTTGTTACAGCAAAAACCCAAATGCAGCTCTACACAGGGATGAGGGAACTTCTTGCGAAAGTAGAAGCCAGTGAATGCAGTCGTAAGCGAAGCTGGGTCATTTTTGAAATGAAGATGGCAACTTTTAGAAAGGACGCCGGGTTGAAGAGCGAAGAAGAGCAGCTGGGGTTTGAACGACACATGGCTCGAAAATCTTTGGCAATAATAATAGAAAATTAGTGTGTTTGATGAATGAGTACATTAAAGGATTAAACATCAAGGTCGAGAATGAAGGAAGTCCCGTTTCCGTCCCCGCCCTCGATGTTTTATCCTTTCATGTATTCGTAATAATGACATGTCTCTCAGCGTTTCAAATTTTTTTTTACAATTTTTTTTATTGTTTATTTGTTAATCATCATTTTAAAATGTTGTTGTAAAAACAATCGTGAAAATGGGAAAAGCCCGTGCGTAAATATATTTTAAAAAGAAAAGTAAATACACGCACAAACGTGGGCTAGCTGCACGTTGTACTCCAGTAAGTAGTACTTACTTGAACGCAAAATGAGCAATGTTGTTTCCTTTCGCCATAACAGTCTTGAAAACAATACGTTTTCATTGAAGTGTATCACACTACTATCAAGTCCTCTACAGGTTTACACGTACACACCAAATGCGTTTCTACCTACCACGCAACAACGTAAATCACGATTTTCTAGTCTATGTACTCCATTTCAAAGACCCGTGAACGGTTGACGGTTGGAGTGGACGATTCACCGTGATGTGAACATTATTTTTCGGAAAGTTTTTTTGTTGTACTAATTTTGTTATTCTTCTCCGCTCCTCACTTTTTTCTTTCAGGTTGTACAGTTGCAATATATACCTAGAAACAAAGGGGGACCGGGGGGGGGGGGGTTATCCCATGTTTTTTATAATATTTTTATATATCGAAATTACTTTGTCCTCTTATATGCTCGGTTATATTCGCCCTTTCTTCTTCATCTTCACCGTTCAATAAATGAGTCTCGTTGTGCATGCTACATAAAATCAAACGTTGTTTACCGACCCACCGAATTCGCCGAGAATCCACAATTCCACCCAAAGATAACTTTAAATAGTTGCCCTAACCAAACAAATGGAGTAGGAGTGTCGCTTTAAAAAAGAAATAGTTCATGCGTGAAAGTTTCGAAAGCCTTTACCAACTAGGAATCTTCAGAAGTGTGTTTCTTGCTAGTTAAACGTGGGACAGCAGAATTCTAAACGAAGCAACGACTCTCTCTCCCAGATATTCCCAGGAGAGTCTTGAGGCCGCACCTCAAATGCATGCAAATTGCATGTGCGGTTTCGTGCTCGCAAAGTGCTCGCCTCCGCCGATAAGAGGCGAGAAGGTAAGCTGCTTACTGCCAAGAGTCTCCGGGTTCTCTTATAATTAAGTCTCTTGCCTGTCGTTTCCTCGTTCGACTTTTTATTCCTTAAATACGAAGGAAAGTACGCTTGTAGTACTGGCCGCGAGGTCATAGCAACCATGCAGCCACAGTAAGAGGTAAAAGGAGCGTTTGAAAACCAAAGGAAAGATAAGAATAACAAACACCAGATTGCTTTAAACGGAATATTACAGTAGGAAACAACATATGGACCGTTAGATAGAAATAAAGACCTTCGTCTTGGGCAGCGGAAAAAATAAACAGCTTATCAATCCACTTTAATCAGTTTCAAATACGCCAAGTCAGAACCAAGTGGGGTGCAGACAACGTGCGCGGTGTGTTCACTCAAATGCTAAGCAACGCTGGGTTCCGATGTTTGGGTATGTTTCTTCAAGCCTTATTTTACATTGTTTGTTATATAATATATTCATGTTATGCAGGGTGTTTTTTAAAAACGCTGGCCAAATCGCTCCCAAAAAAATAACACATCGCACTAAAAAAAAAAAAGTTTTGCATTAGTAGCGTGTACTTAAAGAACCCAATAAGGAAAATTATTGACGTTTAAACTAATTAGGTAATTGATTACTTTCTAGTTATTAAAATTTTAATTAATAATTTTAAAGATATGGTTTCAGTTAGAAATTTGATGCGAATCACTGAAGACTGCAAAAGCTACGCACTTCACAATTATAAGGCACACACAACAGCAGCGCCCCTCGCGGTCGTTTCAGTGGAGGGGAGGAGGAAGAGGAAGAGGGCCCGGCAGGACCGCTCCACTCTTGCTGACAGAGGCTTTGATCACCGGGACGAATAGTTCACGGAAAAACTGTTATGTCCGTAAAAACAGTAGCTCGTATCTTAAATTGATTACTGTATAAACCCTTTTCTTCATCAAAAAAAAAACACAATATGCCGTTTAAAGGCTGGAACGACCCCCCCCCCCCCCCCTGCTTCTCTAAATCCGCCCCGTAGCTTGCACCTGGGCTGCTGCTGCCGTTGGCTTTCTCGGTGCTCTCGTGGAACAGTAGCCGTCTATGTATTGTTTACTGTTTTGTCACGGGAAACAAATCCTGCTAAAACAACTCCGGAACAATATTATCCTTATTGACCGCTGACGACCCTACCGCTGGCCATGTGGGCGTGTCCGAAACGTGAATCCGTGTACTGCAAGCTGTTTTGCCCCGCCCCAAGGCATGTACAGCAATCTCTTCAAATGTGTTCCATCCTGAAAAAATGCCAGCGGCGCCAGGAACCGTGGTAAACCAATTTCTAGTCCACCTTCAACCCTCGCCTCCGCGCCATCACATGCCCCGACGGCGAAGAAGGCATCAGACCTCCGTGGACAATTTTCTGCACCGTTTTTGGGCATTCGTCGGAGAGCCAGACTCGCGATGGATAATTTCTCGCTGGTATTAGCCCCTGAGAAGTTCGCGTGGCGCCCCCTTACGGCGAACCGGGGTGACGTCACGGCGAGGAGAGAATTTTCTCCGACTCGTCCGCTCGCCCTGTGGAGGCTGTGACGACACTAGCTGTCGGCGCGCCCGTTTCTATCTTAGTTTTGTTTCTACCCGTGTTTTTCGCAGGAGGTAAATTTTTATATGTGTAGCTTTAGTGAGGTATGGCCTGTAGCTGCAGGTGAAACTGTAGCGTACAGGCATGGTTGACGAGGGCAGGCGACGCCTGGGAATCAAAGCTGGTATACTGAAATACTCAGAAAATATGGCCACAATTGCGGAGCATCTCGCACTATAGATTTACAGCCTCACACAGCCAATATGCTGCCTGATTGTCTGAATGAATTGTGACAGGTTATGTATACTATTTTTTTTTGTATCTCTGTTTTTATACAAGATCGCCTGAAGCAGAAAAGCTGCATGCTGCTCGAGGAGCAACACGCTAAATACAGTCTGGGCCATGGGGAGAGAAATCACAAGCAAGACATGACCCAGATGCAGGGGCAAAAGTAAAAAAAAAAAGAGGGAAGATTTATTATATACATTGTTCGCATTTGACCTTGCTGTAGTTACGGATAGTATTTGAATGGACTTACACGGGCGGTATCTGTGGACTTGTTTGTACCAGCCCTCAATGTCATGTATAACAAAGGCGTCAAGTGAAGGTGTCTAGCACGTTATTCAGTTCCTTCAGCCTAAAGTGAGGTTTTGCTCAAATCGAATTGTCCCCAAGCTAGAAATACCAAAAGTTTTCTCGCACTGCACACTGTCTACCCTTCGCAGGTTCCACATTTTCTGCTACTAGTGCTGGCATCTGCCACTCGGACAGACAGTTCGATACGCTTGCTTTGCCTCCTGTTTTCCTCTGTTTATCAGAGAAGTCCAGCTGTAGGGAGTTTGGAAGGGCTGGGGAGAGCTTTTGGGGACACTGCAGCAGTGTCTCTTTTTAATTGGAAATAAATGTCCGTTCGAACTAAAGCGGTGTATTTTCCGAACACCCAAGGTCTGGAATAAAAAGAATGTCAGGAAAAAGTATAAAGATTCCAAATTACGGTACTATTACTGTGCATATTTTGGTCAGGTTCAATACATATCCATACAGGCAACTGAAGGCACATTCTGCCGATTTTGCTGCTACCACACAAACCTAATTTCCAGTAATGATGCATCTATCTAAGAAATACGTACGGCATGGGTGCATGCAAACTATATAATTAATTCTACGAAGAAGCTACATTTATGTAAAAACAACCCCTGTTCCACGGGCACTTCAAGATCTGTCAGACGCAGGGACCTTCAAAGCATCTGCGAACCAGCGCATGCAGAGTGGCAGCGCAGAGTCTGGGAGTCAGTCTGAGCTAATGTGCCGACCGCCCAAGGGACCCATGATATAAATGCCCCTTCAAATGCCTCGAAAGTGGGATGTAATATCGTCCTAAATCCTTGAACATGCAAGGAACAGAATTCCAGCGTCTGAAGCCCTTGCCGCCACCGCTTCTGCGACCCCTCTGCAATCATTGCCGTCTGTCGTGTGGGGACGGGGGAGGTTCATCAACCGGCAACCGCCTCCGCCGATAGCTTGCAGGATTTGTAACCCAATTTTAAGAGCCAAGAGGACAAGCAGGCTTAAAGAAATGTGCACGGAAGCACGTCTATATCGGCCTAACTCAACGTCTTGTACACCGGGTAAGCTGAGGCCCAGCTCCTGGGAAGACCTTGCGGCACACAACTTACCAAACCAGGAAACCGGTGCTTTCAGGAAGCGAGCCGATGCGAGATCGCGGAGCAGGGTCCTCCTCCTGACGTCACGGTACACCTCACCCAATCAAGGCGCGGCGACCGCGGCGACGCTTGTGTTCGCTCTCGGGGCCTAATAGGTTGAAACTTGTGCCTTGCCCCGCATGCAGAACAACGAGAGAGAGATTGCCACGCTTCTTCTTTCACGCCATCGTTCTTTTCTGTTGTTCATTTTTCCTCCTGCGAGGTTTTTTTCTGGGACCTTCTTGAAATATTTGCGGCGTTCTAGACATTCCTGACACGGCCGCGACCACCACCTCCGGACAAATTAACGGTAGAAAAATATCACCGCCCCATTGCCGATATGCCTGGTCGAGTATATAGAGGCCGGTCAACGCCGCTGTTTTGTGATACTCCCCGATTTATGATATTCGCGTTTAACACCATGTATTTCATGAATCGCGGCCCACACTCTGCTATCCACCGTTTTCTTCTCTGATACCGATTCGCTACATCACCCCAAATCGCACTTTTCCTCGCCCAAAAATAACGACGTCTAGCTTTCGCCCAGTGTCACGGGAATGCGCGATGTACTCGAGCGGAAGAAGGCGCGTCAGCCTAAGGCCCGATCGCACGCTTACTACTCGCTTGGGACCGTGTGCCTGAAAGCGGCAAGATTTCTTACTGCAAGGGAACGCACTGCCAGGCTGGCGCCATCTTTGAGGCGATGCTGGAACTGCATTTCATTGTACGCCGTTGTTATTGCGGTATCTGCGAGATCAAATGTGCATATACCTTATGAAAAATCGTCCTTTAAGACCGTAACAAAACAATTTTCAAGCCCCCCCCAAAACAAAAAAAAAATGGAGCGCGAGCAGAAAAGAAAAAAATGGTACAGTCCAGGCTTACACGGCTACCCGACAGTGGGCCCAAGTGGGCTTTTCTTGTTCTGAGAGATGCTATTAAGAGTCTTCAAATAACACGGTCCCAAGTTCTCGCAATTGTGTGTGAACGGGCCGTCACTCCGCCGGTGCACTCGCGCGTTGCCAACAACGACAGTCTATGCGCTACAACGACACCTATTCTGCTAGCGATTCGGTGTCGGATTTTGGCGTGTCCAGCCAGACAGCAAGGCCGGGCACCAGCCAATCTGCTTCATCGGCATTTGGGCCCGTACAAAACTGTCGTCCGAATCTCCGACGTCACGCACAAAGTAGAGCTCCTCAAGCCCGCCGTTTGACCACCGTCGAACGCCAAGCAGAAGTATTGTCCAAATGACTAGCATGAAGCCGTAGCACCCTCGCTTTACACCCTAGCACCGTCGTTCGTGCCTCTCCAGCATTCAAACTCTTCGAGTCGACACGAACTACGCTTCTTCACCGGACCAATGCTACAATCAGGAGGGAGGACGGCCTCTCTCAGGTGCCGTTACCACAGCGTCAGCGGTCACGCCCTGCGGCGGCCGGTTCGAGTTAAACACCGCCATTGAGCGGGCGTCTTGTCTCCAATTCTCAATCATCAGAACCAAAATAATGGCACATAAGATTTCGTATCCTTTCATATGCTTTATGCATCGCCTTTCAGCGCACCACTTTGACGACAGACGCGTCTCACTTTTTTTACTCGCGTAACCATTGATGCACATTTGAGTGTGTTGATGCGCAAATTCTCTTTCTGTTCGTTCCAAAAAGCTTTTTTAGTCGTTTTTAGTGTCTTTCGTCCCGACAACCGTGTCACTCACCCCGCAATCCTCTTAACCCTCGGCACATTCTCGCATTTCGCCATGGGAAGCGTCGCGCGAGGTTCCTCTTTCTCGTAAATTACCTTTTCGCGTGTGTGTGTATTTGTATCGGATGATCCGGAAATGCGTTCGTTTTTACGTTTTTCTTTCACACTTGTATTTCTTATCTTCAAGAAAAAATCACAAATGCTGAAAAAGTAGAACGGCTGTTTCTATACGACGGAATCTTGAGCAGAGTTGCGCAAAGGAGAGGAAAAGGGGGGGGGGGGGGGGGGGGCAAAAACATCTTTGGAGAGAGGAGTTGCCGAGGAACCCGATATTTCACTCCTCAGATCTGAATGTACGAATCCCCCCCTTCCCCCCCCCCCCTCTGCGCGCACAGAAAGACAGCCGAGATGTATGAGAGGAGGTGCCAACACAACGGCTTCCCTCCAACTCCTTCCCCTCCCCTCGTTCCTTTCTGCAATGAAGATATTTTGAACAACAACAACACGTCCCTAAGCTCTTTTCGCAATTTTTTTCCCAGTTGATGCCTTTGTGTAACACATTTTCTTCGTCTTTATTTTTATAAAAGAAGATACTGCATATGCAGATATGCACAAGGATCTGGATGCATGGCCAAAAACTACTGAGAAATATTTTTCTGCTATATCCAAAGCTGGCGCGTCTACCTTTCTTCAGAACACTTGGGGGAGACACCTGTTAATTCGTAGATTTTTTCGGTTTTCACTTTTTATTTTTTAACACCCATGGTTTATTTGTCAGTTCTTTGCGATTAAAACCGAAAAGTCTACCTCGTACTTAGCCAAGGTTCTTATTTTTCAGGGGAGGGTGCCGGGGGAGGGGGGGGGGGTGAAACTTTAGCTAGCTTGGCTACGTGCATTCTGAGGCCGAAAAAGCAGCATCAGAGACACTTTTGCAACTCGAGGAGGAGGCCAAACAATTTGAACTACGCAAAGTACGACTCCAACAAAAACTCGAGACGGAAGCTCGGAAACGTGAGCTTCGCAAGGCGGAACTCATGAGGCGACTACGCAAACACGCCGAAGTGGCCTCAGCCCTACGACAGAACCAACAGACTGCTCTTTCTCAGTGCACCGCCCAGCAACAGCAGCAGTCCCCACAGCAGCAGCAGCATCCCCAGCAGGAGCAACAGCATGCCCAGGGGCATTACCTACAGCAACAGCAGCCTCAGCAACAACAACAGACACAGCAGCAGCATCCCCAACGGCAGCAACAGCATCTCCAGCAGCAGCTGCAGCCTCAGAAACAGCAGGAGTTCCAGCTCTTACCGCCGCCCGTACCTCCGAGTGGCTCTTCACCACAGTCACAATACATCACCATAGATCAACTGCATGCCCTGTTTGCTCAGCAGCAGCAGCAGCAACAGCAGCAACAAAAACAGCAACAAGAACAGCTACAGCAACAGATACAGCAACTGCAGCAGCTCGTGTCTCTCGCACTTTCGGACCGTACGACAGCACTCTCCACGCAGGTACCACCGCCACTTCTACCACCACACCAAGATGGCGCCCTCACTCAATAAGCCTGCTCTCAAGATCTTGCAGTGGAACTGTCGTGGCCTTGCGAAACGGAGAGATGAGCTTCTCGCGCGTGTCTCCGACCCTCAATACGCTTTCGACATACTCCTGCTGCAAGAGACGCATACCGACACTGTGCAACTCTCAGGCTACGACGGACACCACAACCCCACTATCGAGCACAAACTCCCAAAGAAACGGCACCCAAATCCCCCAACACCTGAGACTGTTATTCGCGCGCAAGCCGGCGTCTACGTACGCCGCAACATGCCCCACGTCAAGCTGGACACGGCGGCATGGTGCACCCCCACCCAGGAGGTCACCGCTGTGCGCATCGCCCTCGACGGGACTGAGCGAAGGCTTCTCGTCGTCTCGGCATATTGCCGCCCCTACACCGGCAAGACGACAACGTGCGACTTTTCCTGGATGAAGACCTTGCGCGACGCATATCCTACCGACTACACGGTATTTGGAGGAGACCTGAATACACACTACGAGGCATGGAGCTCCTGCTCAACCACACAGCGCGGGCACGACCTCAGTTCTGCCCTTGAGTCTACCGACCTGGCAATCGTGAACGACCTAAACCGGCCAACGCGTTACGGTACGAATACCCGACAAAGCGATAGCGTCCTTGACCTCACCCTTGCGTCTCCCCTTACTGCCGGCCTTCTTACTTGGACAATCCTCGACGAAGATGCCTGGGGCAGTGACCACTTCCCTATTGTCATAGAGATTCCCATGGGCAAACGGAAGCGCATCACACGCTCCACCACAACAGTCATCTGGGACCGATTTCGGGAGACCATCGAGGACAAAATCACTCTATACGATACCTCCGCCATCTCTACTCTCCTGACGACAGCTGCGACCTTTGCAACGGAAACGCGAGAGGTGTGCGAGGGTATACCCACCCCGGATACGCATCTTCTCTCGCTATGGGAGCGACGTACAAAGGCGCTTACGAAATATCGAAGCACTAAACGCCAATGTTACCTCCACAGAGTCAATCGTCTTACACGCGAAGCTGACAAATATGCCAATACTCTAAGGCTAGAGCGGTGGATCACACACTGCGAGTCTTTCGACAAGAGCACTCAGCTGAGTACAGTGTGGAATACTTACAACGCAATGTACGGCAAGCGCACCCAGACCCACACCGTCCCGGTCATAGCACTGTTCTCGGACGAGAGCACCAAGGACATCCTCGATAAGCTCGGGGCAATCTTCTTCCCCCAGCCGAACGAAACCCCGCCAACCGACGTATATTGTCCCAAGTACAACGACGTGGCTGACGTCCAAAATCCTGGAAACCAACCCTTCACCGAATGGGAACTTGATGCGGCTATCTCCCAATGCCGCCTCCGAAGCGCGCCTGGCCCCGACGGAATCACCGCGCCGATGCTGCGTAATGCACCTCGAGGCGCCCGGGAAGCCATCCTCCGTTGGTTTAACTCAATCTGGCACACAGGGCAGCTCCCTGACGACTGGAAGACCTCTTGGGTAACACCGATTCCCAAGCCTGGCAAGCCACCGACAGACCCCAAAAACGTGCGGCCCATATCGCTCACATCCATCATGGGCAAACTCATGGAGCGTATGGTCCTCGCCCGCATTCAGTGGCAGGCGGAACAGCTCAAGATTTTCCACCCCACTCAAACGGGTTTTCGTAAGAACCTCGGTACACACGACAGCCTGGCAATGATTTACAAAGATGTCGTCGACCGCCACGTCAATAGCACACAGCTTCGGGTCCTTGTCACGGTGGATATTCGAAAAGCCTTTGACTCCGTTCCCCACGCATCAATCGTCTCTGCCATGTCCGAGCAAGGCCTGGACGGCAAACAGCTCGATTTTGTGCGTTCCTTCCTTCATGGCCGCCAATACGTGGTTAAGTCAGGATACGGCCCCGATGCAGTGGGTAGCAACACGAGGATGAACCACGTCGGCGTACCCCAAGGAGCGGTACTTTCTCCGACGCTGTTTAACATCGTCATGGCTCCCCTTCTCTGGACCTTACACGGAATCCCGCACCTCCGCGCCTCGGCATACGCCGACGACATTACTATTTGGACTTGCGAAGGCAACCCCTCTACGCAACGAATTGCGCTCCAACAGGGCCTAGACGCCATCAATAACCATCTGCACCACGTCGGGCTCGCACCATCACCAGAGAAGACCATGTATACCGTCTTCGGCAAGGGACATGCGAACCTCGACCTCGGCCTTAAGTTCGATAATCAACCCGTGGGCAAAGCACCCAGCATCAAGATCTTAGGTGTCCACTTTGGTTATGGCCCACACGTCACCACAGAATGGGTCAAGACAATCTCCAAAACCTGGAAACAAGGCCTACACCTAATCCGACGCATCTCGCATCGGCTCGGTGGCGCAGGCGAACGCACTGCCAAGCTCCTCGTCACCTCAGTCCTCGTATCGAAAGTCGTCTACGCGGCCCGTTTTTACCGCCTCAAGCGCACACATTGGAATAAGCTCAATACTCTTTACAACGAGGCCCGCCGTACCATCCTCGGACTTCCTCGCATCACGCGCATCACCGAAGTCCGGAAGTGCCTTCACCTCATCGATCTCAAAGACACCCTAGAGAAGCAGATCGAGCTGCATGCCGCCCGCCTTCAGCATACACCTCAAGGCCGCGCGGTAGCACGCTACCTTGGAGTCGCTGTCTCCACCGACAACGACCTCCCCCGCCAAGCCACCCTGGGAACTGATCGATCTTACACAACACTCCAGTCCACTTCCACTTAACATGAATAGCAAACGCCATGCGCAGAGACGAGAACATTACGTTCGACAACACCACGCTGAGCTGAACCGTCTTCTTCAGGATTCGTCCAACACTATAGCTTACACCGACGCGGCTTGCCACAGCTCCGGCGCATCTGCGGTGGCTGCAGTTTTCTCCCGCCCACACCCGACGTCCCTCGATTCCCCTCCGTGTACACGAAGACCTACAACTCACCTTCCTCTCCGGAACTTGCCGAGGCGCGTGCTGTGCTCCTCGCGCTCAGGACTCAATATGTGGTGGTAGATGAAGGGAGGAGGTGTTACGAATTCGATCGGCCCTGTCCTTGCGAGTCTGTCTAGATTCCCGCTCGGGGTTCATATTACGAGGAATGGGGAGTACCTCGACACGAGGAAGAGAAAGCCAGGAGGGTCTGGAGGTGGGGATGGGAGGAAGAGGAGGAAATGTCGTGACCGAGTGACCCCAGGAGGATTCGACCCGGTTCTGAAGAACGAAGGCGATCCACCTGACCTTGTAAATGTATGTCTTTACGATCTTGGAGTGTATTAGAGCGATGTCATTTCGGAGATCAGACAGCCGTCTCTGCTTTCGGTAGACCAGAGGCATCTTGCGGGGAGGATTTGGCGCTCTGTAGGGCGCGCAGTCTAATGTAAATCAGCGAAGTGGAATGTATGCATGGATTGCACGCGACGTCGGTAAGCTCTTCTTTCTGGTGGCCAGAAGCGTCGCATTAACGGAGCGGAAGCTACGCTCCACGCACATTTTCCCCTATTAATGCGAAAGCATTAATTGTCTCATGGAGCGAGCCGACGTCACCAGCTTTGAAACCATGCAAAAGAGCAGCACCCCTTAATGAAAAAACGCGAAAAGCCAACGGCACTGGCACACGCTTCAATTCATTGGCTGGCGCGCGTCGACGACGCCATTGGCCGCTTCGCGCCAGTTTTGGCAGTGTCATCCTGACTGTGTTATCACACTGTTGTGTTATCACTGATATCCGCGTTCATCCTGTATCGGTTGTGCGGCGCGTGGCAATATATACGGCATGGAATAAACCAAACGGTGGGTTCTACTGGAAACTACGTTGCTGTCTGTTCCTTCCTCGCGCCGCAAGGCACACTGACAGTTTGAACGACCACTTACCCGATGGCGCTGCGTGTCCGCGAAGCGGCCACTCCACCATTCCACGCCCAAGGTTCGCGCGTTGTACGCCACCAGATTAAGAAGGGGCGAAGAGCGGCGTGCGTGCTTTCGCATTCACAACTCATAAGTGCTGTACCTCGAGCCTTTTATGTCTGATGTGATCTGACCAACTGACGTCAGTGCAAACGCTCGGAGCCATAGCCGATACTTTATTTCCCTCTCTCGTAAAGGCCGACGTACAAAATCATTTTCCGCAAGATAGGAAAAATCCCCATGCCACCCTTCCCGTTTCCTCCCTCCTCTGATATGGACAGCGGGAGACTCCGCTGGCATCTTGGGGCTGGATAAACCGGGAGCTATCCCCACGTATCCAGCCCCAAGATGCAGCAACAAAAAGAGTCCCCCCGCCGACAAGATAGAAGAGAGAGAGCGGGAAATATGGAAGGATGGCGAGGAGACACCTAACTCGAGGAAAAACGTTTTTAGCTAGATTGAAGAGCGCAGCTCTTTGCGCCCGTTTCCGGCTTGAGCGGCGTCGTCGCTGTCGGCGCAACCGCGCGCGGCATTACGGGACGTTTCCCAAAATGACATCAACACGACGTCACGACGGTAACGTCACGACGTTACACTCTCTGACTCACGTGTGACGTTTCCATTATAGGAAACACGATAGTATGACGTCACGTGTAACGTCACACGGCTCTAACATTGCAACATTCCCACCAAATGTAGCGGAAAATTTTCCTGCTAAATTTGACGGAAAAATATTTCCGCTAAATTTAGCGGAAAGGAAGAAGGAACATACCCTCCCCCGTACCCTCCTCCTCAAGAGCTGCGCCTAATTCAGCATGACAAAAAATTGTAAACGTCTTTCATTTGTTTTTGCGTGTCTTTCTTCGAAGTTTGAGAACTTCCTTGGCTTTTTCTTCATAATTTGGTGCGCTTGTATACCTGATCCTTGAATTCTCTTAACAACAATATGTTAAAACATTTTTTTTTTCTTATTAGAGAAACATATATTTGTAGCTTTTCTTCTCAATTTCTGGTATTTTCAAAAGGTCGGTGTTAGTGTTGTTCTAGAACTCTGCATGCTCTTTATCAATTGGAGTGTTTGTGTTGTTCCTTTTTAAGGCTACTGTTTTATTTCAGTCAGAAGACCAAATGATGAAACACTTTCTCAATTGCAATGACCTAATGGGGGAGTCGACAGTAGTTCAAAATAAATATAACCCTCTCCCTCATATAACGCCACATGTGCAGCC
>JAZHYW010044397.1:0-14147 GCA_037355805.1 Ixodes ricinus | reverse complement strand
ACTGACAAAGCCTCGGCAGATTGCCACGAGAAGCGGCCACAGAAATTGAAAAGGTAGAACGGCACACAACGGATGGGGAGGAGAGCCACGTGCAACGGGCGCCCCGCTGCGGCGAGACGCCGAAACACACTTTTCTCCTTGCGATGGATACCGTCCGCTTCCATGCTCCTCGCGTTCCCTCAAGTCACCGCTTCTTACTCTCCTGTAGGGTTCGAAGAACAGTGTTAATCCACGTTCCCTTCAAAAAAAGGAACGAAAGCTCGTTCCTCGTTCCTTCTGATTTTGGGAACGCGTTCCCGTTACAAGTTCCATATGTGAAAAAGGAACTCGTCTCCCGTTACAGTTAAAAAATGGAACGTATCGTTACATATGCGTTACATTTGCATTTTGCTGATTACCATATTTAATTAGACTCAAGTAAAGTTCTCTTTGATCTTTTATCTATCCCATCAAATGGCAACATACGAATTTGAATGCAGTGATGAAAGTGGCAACTCAGGTAGAAGAAGACAAGCGTATGAAGCAGGGTTTGCATTTTGTTGATAGTATTCACCTTTAAAAAATTCTCAGCTTTCAACCATATTTTGCTTGTGTG
Source organism: Ixodes ricinus (assembly GCA_037355805.1). NCBI lineage: Eukaryota > Metazoa > Arthropoda > Arachnida > Ixodida > Ixodidae > Ixodes > Ixodes ricinus. The sequence continues at coordinate 13,552 of JAZHYW010044397.1, read as the reverse complement.
GGCGATTCAGACGAGCCAAATGTACTGTTACCCCTACAATTGCACGTATGCGTTTTACAGCAACCTCACACGTTTGCAATCTAACAAAGTCCCTTGTTCGAGCTTAACACGCTTCTCGACGTTGTTGTCCGCAAGACGAGCAAGTGAAGAAGAGGGTAGGGCTTTTGGAAGGTCAGTCTTGGAAACTACAAGTCCTTCTTCGTGAAGGTTGGATTCGTTGTTCAGTTTGAAGGTAGGGGACAAGGGAAGAGAAATAAAGATTAATTTTTGTTTATATTTTAAGTGACCAATATTCGGGATACAAGGGTGCGTTCGATGTCAGGTAACCTGTTCTTTTGTTGTAACTGTAGGTCTCTTTGTGGAAGTTCAGTGACGGCTGCAGTCGGCATTTGATTTCTGGGTGTATGAGGATTCGTGGAATCAAATAAAGTAGTTGAGATTGAAACGTCCTTCTTTTTGTGTTTCTTTGCTTCGACTAAATGTTTTGCTTTTCTACCGCGATCTCGGGCACCGAAAAAAGAATCAATGTCCACTAGCTCTTCTTCACCCGACTGTTACCAAGTGAGGACCACACAAAATAAACCCTATGATAAGTAACCAAAAAGTTAACGAGATCCTGCTCTTCGTAAAGATATTGTTTTTATACTTTTAGAATTTTCCCTTTAGAAATAAAATACAAATTGCCCCACTGGTCGGAAAAAGGAACGCCGTTCCTTTTCCGTTCCAGTAAAAATGCAACGAGTTCCCGTTTCAGTTCCACCGATGCAAAATGGGACGGCGGCGTTCCTTCGTTCCTCCTAAAAGGAGAACGCCGTTCCAGGAACGCCGTTCCGTATAACACTGTTTGAGAACCATGTTTCGGGTCCTCGCCGCTGCAAAAGCTGTGCGCTGACGTCCAGGTTCCACGAGAAATGCTCTGTGCTATTAGATCCTCGCGCTCCAAAAACTTCGATCAGGCACTCTATGGCTCCATCGTCGAACTGCCGGGCTTTGTTAGTATAGAGGAGGCTATGGCCTTACTATCCCGAGCTATGCTCTGCGCTAACGGCCCGGCTTCCATAAAATCTTCTCATTGAGTGGACGCATCATTGTCATTTGCTGCCGGCCGCGCATCTTTGTAACATTTGGTGGAGGTGTGAGGTACATCATCTTTCGTTCTTCGTCATCATCGCTCTGGACCTTTGTTTCAACAGTGCTCCGCCGCAACCGATCGACCTCCAGACCATAGCCCCGCCGCACAACCCCCGCCCATCGAACCGCCACAAATGCCAAAGTGACTGTGAGGCAGAGGTTAAGCGAATGTGAGCTACGAGGGTTTTTATGAAGAGCGCCGTGAACAAGATCAACTATGGACGATATCGAGAGACAGACGCGAGCTTAGGGTCCCCTGCCCTGTCCCCAGCCCCATTTGTGTGGATAACGGTCAGATGAATTGCCCAGCCCGGATCGTGACGTCGTGGGGCTGTGGCTGGTACAGAGGTCGGCACTGCTGTGCAGAGAGGCTGCGGGTTCAAGAACATTTTCATTCTACGCGGCCGGCAGCAGTCATTCGTCTATCCATCTGTCTTCGGCCTTGTCTTCTATGTTTGTGTAAGTGTGTTTTCAGTTTACTCTCATGTTTCCTTCGTTCATCGGTCGAATCGTTATCTTTAAAGGAGGGGAAATGTGACGAAGAAGACGACGACGGCTGGGGCGGTGGCGTGCCTGACCATCACGCGCCACGCTTTGCGGCTTCCATAAAATATCTTTATCTCATTGAGTGGACGCGTCATTTTCATTTCCTCCCGGCCACCTACCCTCGCAACAATATAATTATCTTACGCGTGTTAGAAGTTAGTCAAAGTAAACTATAGTCTGGAAAATAAACGTGGTCTTGACAACTGGGCTTTTGGTAATTAAAGAAACATTGGGTTTAATATAGTCGGAAGTACAAATTTGGGTTACATGATGGAAACTATGGTGGTCGCGTACCACCATCGCACAACGCTCTCGCTCTGAGTCCTACAGGTACACTGCCGCATAGTTCTCTCACGCAGCTTGGTCGCTTGGTCTCGCCTGGCTGTAACCAGATGTCGCATCCGGCCTGACGCCAGCCAGTCCCGTTTACATGGCGTTGGAATCCACGTATGAGACCCTCGATGCCGAGGAGTCAGTGTATACACAAGCTTCCCCTGAAAACACAACCTTCGTGCCCTCCGAGCTTTGTAGGCAACTTCAGGAATGCGCCTGGCGAAATAAAATAAAAGGGCCAAGACACAATGACGCTCGATTCCATGCGGTCTCCAAAAAATTGCTGGTCAATCGTGTTACACGTGAGGCGTTCCGGTATCGCTCCGGAAGGTTACCAAGCTAGGCGCCTGCGCTCACAGCACAAATGAGATCACTTAATAGTTGAAACAAACTTGATAGCAGTTCCTGGAATGAAGATACTGGCGCTAGTCGGGTTTTAAAGCCGGGCGGTTTTCCAGAACCTCCCATACTCACCGCACCGCAATCAGCCATTCAGCGGTGATCACGTGACCTTTCCACCACGGCCAATCAGCGTCGAGGTCGACTTTTTGGGCTTCACTTAAATCTAACAATCTCCCCCCCCCCCTTTTTTTTTTTGCGAGTTTAGGATTGTTTGGCTTTAACTGAAAATTATACAAAATATCCCCGTTAATGAACCGTTCTGATCAATATCTACGGTTCATTAATCGGCCCATTTTCGAATACATCAATATTTGCATCTCTGTCGGTGCTTGTAGCGGAGACTGTACTTGTGCCTGTAGAACAGGCTTTCCTATAGTTTTGTCTCTTTTGAACTGCGTTTCCATCGGAGTCTATGCCTGTGTGTACGCATGCCCGTAACGTAACATTTTCTTTTCTCTTTGTTTTTGTGTGTGTTGTTCTTGCTCCAGCGTTTGTTTTGGGCGTCCTCCTCTGACCCCAACCGTTCCTCCGTTTCCGAAGAAGGGCGGAGGGTGGCGAAGCTACGCCGATGCCCGGAGTCGCGAAAAGCTCGAGTCTAATTGCGAGTTGTCGCCTAGGACGTTGACCCACCCACCCTCAAAATGGGAGAGACGAGAGAAAAAAAAAAAGAAGAAAAAGAACACGTGTCTTTCTTTCTCTGTTTGCGTGGAAAGGGGGAAAGTGGAATTGGTCTCTTTTCGCTAGATGAATATTTCGGGGTGCGATATCTTTCCCTTCTTCCTCTGTCTCCCTCCTCCAGCCTCCGCACGTTGCTTCCTTTTTCTTTTTTTTTTCTCTTATAATTTTTATGTCGACAGAATAGTGCACGACGTTCATGACGTCAAAACCGTTTTAATGTGACTTATATATATATATATATATATATTTATATGGACCCTTCATCTGTCATTGTGTCACTTTTTCTCTCAAACGGCTTACAGCTTCTTTTTTTTTGCGTTCTGTTCTTTTTCTTTTGCCTTGTTTTAATTTAAAAAAAGTAAAGGAGACCGCGATGAAACCCCGTCTTGTCTCTTCATTAATCTTACTTTTATACGCGTAAAGCCAGTAAATAAAAGTATAAACATCCACGCGGATTCTAATATTTCCCCGCAAACTTCTTTTCGCTGTTGCCCGTGATTAATTGTTGTACGGTTGTGCGCGTTACGACTTTTCCGACGAATATCATTCGTGGAGTTTCGAATCACTTGCACGCGAATTGTATTCTTAAAAAGAAAAAAAATCCCCACTGCTTTATTTTTTTACAGAGCGTTCGTGGAGCCAATCGCTACAGAGTACGCAGGGTATCTCGGCGAATGACTAAATAAAACGTACTCACTCCTCATCGTGTCGCATTGCTCATATAATTGTCTCCTCGCAAACTTCGTAATGAATTTAGGTCTCAACATTCGTTCGGCCCCGTCGTCCTTGTAGCTGACTCTGTAGGCTGCAGCCTTTGGCTCTGCGAGCGCCCTGCGGAAAAGCAGACGCGAGGGCCTTTTTAGAGTGCATAGGCTATAGCCATTGAAAGTTTAATGAATGCGGGGCGTGATGAGTGCCAAGTATCTTATTATCGGCCTGTAGCCAATGAGATCAGGCTATGTAGTTGGTAAAAAAAACACCGAAGAACGAATCCAAAAGAGGTGCGTCAACTTTACGCTCTTCGATTCTTAAACCCTCACTGATTATAGTTTCAATCGGGGCAGCGTTGCATGTATTAGAACAGGAGCTTGTAACCCCTTGAGCTCCTCTGACTGAGGGAAGGTCACAAATTGTTTCGACATCAGTCTTTGTTAAGAGAAAAAACACTGAGAAGCGGAATTAGTGTATATAGCTGGATCAATGTGACGCGCACTACCGTGGACAGACCACGCGAGTGGTCCCTAGCGCATCATGTTCTCCGAGGGGAATCAAACTTTGTGGTTCCTCGTCAGAGATTGACTGTTCTTTCAGTTAACGATCAACACCGCCGTTTGGTCGACTGTTATATGCGCGTGAAGCAGACGCCGCCGCCATAGCCCTTGCCAATGTTTGAGCCAGCTATGTCTACGATAATATATCTTTCTAAGTAGGTACCGAAGTAAACACTAATCGTTTCAATAATAACTGCTCAATAGCTTCGGAACGCGGAAGGCAAATGATCGATTTTTGACGTATCTATAGGGCATAAATTGTCGTAAATGTAGTTTTAGTTGATAAGAAATGCTTTTTTCTTCTTTCGTCTTTTTACACTTGAAGGATAGATGAATTAGGCTGAATCCGTTTAACCGGTGGCAATTTGCGCCACCTCGCCACTGTTTTTATTTTCAATGGGTAACCTCTAACTACTATGAAAAACAAAACATTAAAGGGGCAATGCAACAATTTTTGTACTTTGCGCAAATACCGCTTAGAACGGATCCCTGACATTAATGACTTATGAAACACGCGTTCGTTTTTCACTCTACGCAATAGAAGTCCCAGAAAAAAAAATTAAAGAAAAACGAGCATCGTTCACCCCTCAACTCGCAGCCAGAACAAGCGGCCACGCGATCTGGAGCCTATTATATGCGGCCAATGTTGATCATAGCCACGCGCTGGGGTTGGCAAAGCACAGGACACGCGCTGAGTTCCAGACATTGTTATGGCTCGGCTGTTGTCTTCGTTCCAGCGATTGGACACGGGCCACTACCCGAATGTTTCTCGAGCCTAGTAATTATCACGAGCCCAAATCGAGCGCCCACGCAATGCTCGGGTCCAATCTATGAACCGCATTCAAATATCGTCATTGTCCTTCCAACTATACCTCTATGGAGACTTTGACCTTCCAACTATACCTCTATGGAGACTCCCTCTCCCCGTTGTGGAACTTGACATTCAAGGCATCAAAAAAGAAATCAAATCACCATTGCTAGTGCTTAAGCAACTCACTTTATCCACCATTGCCTGTTTACACGCGTCAAAAACTCACATATATACGGACGGATCATGTGTCAAAAATAGTTCTACCGCAAGCATTGTGATTCCATCGTATGTCACAACAAGAAACTTCAAACTTAGCCACAAGACATCTTCGACAGCGGCTGAACTTGTAGGACTTCATCAAGCCCTTCGATTTATATTGACAAAGCCACCTCAGGCATGGACGGTGTTTACAGATTCTAAGCCTGCACTCCAAAGCATCTGCACATACCTGCGACGAAGTGAAAATGAACAAATTATTTTCAAACTTTTATGCCATCTTCAGAAATGTATTGATAGGAGACACTCAGTTGAGTTCCAGTGGATTCCTGGACACTGCAAGATACCCGGAAATGAAGCTGCGGATGGTGCTGCGACTTCCGCCCATACCTTATTCCCCAACGTCGAAATACCCTACTCCAGGAGCGACGTCACTTCATTGATAAATCTCCACGCCCGAAATGCAACACAAAGTCTCTGGAGGATCTCTGCACACCATTACCCTCCTCTATATCTACTGGATCCTGACCTAACATACCGTGTGTCACGTAACCTACCCAAGCGAACTGAAGCTGTTCTACACCGATTACGTCTGGGCGTTTCCTACACACAGGAATTTCTGCACCGAATCGGAAAAACACACAATCCGAACTGTCCGGGGTGTGATTGTGTGGAAACTATATCTCATTTATTATGTGAATGTGCACTTTACGATGCAGAAAGAAAACTCCTAAAGAGCATTCTTTCACATCTAGACGACCGGCCATTTACTACGTCCAAAATACTAGGGGCCTGGGACTCGCCACTTAAAGAGGAGAAGGCCGTAAACGCCCTTCTGCGATTTTTATCAGAAACTCGCCTCGAGTTCTGTTTGTAAAAAGTTATCTCCTGTTCAATATTTGTTGTCGTATAGAGGACTATGCGTTTTATAATTTCTGTTAATGTACATGTGCGCAACTGAACTTCGTGCTGGCGCGTGCAAAAACTCGAGTGTTTTGGGTGAACATTGGTGACAATCCAGCACGCACTTTCAGTCTCTTAGTTTTAGTGCCATACTGGAAACTGCGGCATTCTCTTAATTATTGATTCTGCCCTCACAGTGTTAACGTGAGTGCTAGTATGTTACCTTTACCTCCTCTGCTTTTTCTTTCCTCCTTCTTTTATCCTCTCATCCCCTTCCCCAACTCAGAGTAGCCAACCGAGGCAGGCCGCCTTGGTTAACCTCTCTGTTTTCTCCTCCTGCCTACCTTCTTCTTCTTCCCACGTTACGTCATCAAATTTTGCAAAGGAGAGATTGAATGAAAATTATCGCTTTTGTCCTTGAAATTGCACCGCAACAAAGGAGTTTCTCGGCCAGTGGCGTCGCGTGCGAGTATCCTTGAGTCCCACTAGGGCCAGTAAGCTCGTGCAAAGTGAAAAACATTCCAATTGAATATCGTTGCACCGCTCCTTTAAGGATAAACCTTTTAATATCAATGATTTTAATAATTACGATCCGTGCGACGGAAGCACATTTTGGCAGCCTAGTGCACGCACCTTTCGCCCTGGATTGACCTAAAAGAAAATTGATTGTTGCCTGGACTGATGCCACCTTACAGATTGCTCGATATTGGCCTTCGCAACATGTATTTCTCTCTATCTGTCCTAAACCTCAATTATGTTTCTAAACCAATTTCTCCTTAACAACTGAGGGGTGAAGCCCTTCACAAGAATAAAGCATCAAGTGCTCAGTCGACTACTCCTTACTACATACTACCACAGACTTCAGTCCACACATTATATTTTTATCCTGATATTTACCGCTGTACATTTATTGTCTTTGCCTTAAAAAAACAAAACAATAGGCTCTCTCTACGATTGTGGTTAAATATTTTCCCTAGCGATAACCAATTTGAATGACCTATATATGTCTCAAATACTGATTTAGTTCGCATGGCCGCATTCATTCTTTTCCTTTATGTTGCCTTGACTTATTTAGCTGGCGTTTCCTGGTCCTCGCCCCTTGTCCTTCGTACAACGGCCCAAAAATATTGATTTAAGTTTTCTAGTTCGCCCCTTCATCGTGTGTCGACGCTCCTCATGAACAAATAGCTGAATACCTTTGGTGCTCAAAGTTCCCGAACAACCACTCTTCTTCCTCAGAAGGGTCTCTCAATGTATACCTTCAGAATCTACTGTACTACTTGCTTCTCGCCTTCGAATGACGACGTTGTGTATAGTATCACCTTGTGTTCCGTGATTCTGTGTTTTAACATGTGCCCTATCGCTTTTTCTTTCTTTTTTTTTCGTATGTCTGCTTTTATACATAGAACTGCATTTCTAACAGGGGAAATACGGCACCATAACGTCCTTCCCAATCTTTCTCACCATTTCATACCTGTAGTTCCACAGTGCTCTATTCTTCATTACAACTGCATTTCTGTTTTTCCCGCCATGGTATACAAGCGAATTTTTCATACTAGGGTACTCTGTGCCGTCATGTATCTATGCCTGAAGAAACTTGTATTTGTCGACTCTGCCAAGTACTGCGAATTTCTTTATCTTGAGCTCAGCACTCTCGTTATCATGAAAATCCAATAACTGGAGATTTTTCGCATAGGGATCTTCTGCACAGACACTCACGAAGCCCTGCAGATTCATGCCATTATTAGCCATTTGTAATGATACCATCTGTATAAATCAAACCTAATAGGACTTGATTCTTTTTTTTTTCACCGCTTGCAGTATAGGGTGTCATAAACAAGTTTACGCTTATATTAGTTTTCCTCCAATCCTTGTAGGTACAACAGAGACAGCAGTGACGTCAAAGGATGTCCCCGTCTAAGCCCTCGTTTTATGTTTATTGGCTCTAGTGGGCATTGTCAGCGACGAAGTTGCCACATTGCGAACTATAACAGGGGTCGCTGTGAAAGGGGATCGTGCGCAGCTAACTCTACTATGTCGTGCCGGCACGTTAAAGTAGTGTTTTGTTTCCACGGTTGGAAGTTAATCTGTCCCAATAGTGTCTCTGCAGCAGATGAGAAACTTTGGCAATGCAGTGCGACCGCTAGCCTGGTGGTCTTTAACGTGCATGCCGCAGTAGGGATACACGACCGCACGCCGGTACAGTATGCTCATCGAGATCGAAACGAGCGGGGGTACGTATGGAACCTGCGGTAACCGGCATGTCGACTGTGGTGAAAAACACAAACGCATTCCAAGAAATGTGTCCAGGGGTTTGAAACGGGCCGTCGTCGCAGCATGCAGCAAGCTTGTCTATTCGCGACTCCAGCAACCTATAGGGGACGCCACTATCGGGAAAATATGGCGGTCGAATCCAGGTCGTGCCGTGCCATGTGCCAGCTCAACGGACAACGCTGGGGCACCAGCAAGTAAGCATTGGACTCAAAATTGGTTCCCCCGCGTTTTATCTGCCACGTTTCGAACCTGCGGCGATGTGTTGGGGTAAGCGAACTTCCAGAGGCTTGATTTTCTTCGAGGAAACGAGGAAAGGACTGCCGACTGTCCTTCCACGGTGCTGATGAACGTTGATAAACGCAGGATGTCTGGCTCACGCGGTTACATAGGTCGCGTGCAGAGCAACCTGGGTCACGAGGTGATACTACGGTTACGACACAGTCACCGGTAGCACTGTTCTGTCGCGCAAACCGCCGACAATATGTAAACACGGAAGCCAGAAGAGACGAGCAGAAATCGCGAAGGGACCTGTTCCGGTCAGTTCAGTGTTTTCCCGCTAGGTGCCGTTCGTTTTGCTGGAGTCGCGAATAGTATGCGCTGGAGAAACGGCACTGGAACTCTCATCCAGTGGACGCACCAGCAAGAATAACGAACTGGCGCTTGTAGCTAGAACACATAAAGGTAGAAATTTCGGACAACAGTCTCAAGTATAAAAACTTATCATTGGGCTAGTTGGTGAACGTTAAAAAAACATAATGTAAAACGCAGAAAAAAAAGCTTACACAAGGAAGAAGACACACACGCAGGCGCCTGTGTGTCGTGTGTGTGTGTGTGTGTGATGATGTGTGTTGTGTGTGTGTGTGTGTGTGTGTGTGTGTGTGTGTGTGTGTGTGTGTGTGTGTGTGTGTGTGTGTGTGTGTGTGTGTGTGTGTGTGTGTGTGTGTGTGTGTGTGTGTGTTTTTCTTCGTTGTGTCCGGCTTTTTTTGTGCGCCTTACACCATGCTTCCTAACTGTCTGAAGGCGCGCAAACCGCGGGCCTATTAGTGACGTGCGCGACCAAAAGCGTCGCTGTGGTCGACATTGGCGATTGGTCAAAACAGTAGCTTCTTTGGGGATGCGCGTGCCTAATCGCCGGTTTACGGTGAGGCAAATCCTGCCAATCACAGGGAGGCAAATCCCAATTGTGACGTCACGAGCGGACACCAAAAGGGGGCGCCACCGAAACGTCTCGGCGCTAACAGTCACCGAGTCCCCTGGCCTCTTCTCCGCAGCCAATCAGATTGCTCCATCAGCAGACAGGAATTCCAAAGAGCTAATCATAAAGCAAGAAGCACGAACGTAATAAGCCTCGACTCTGTTTTTCTCATGCAGTCTGTGGTACGTCGTCCTGTTTCACTGCGGGGTTTCACAGTTTTTTGTTTTGTTTTTTACATTTTTTACGTCGGTATTTTTGTAGCTTTGTGCACTCCTGATGGAACGAATGCCCATAAAATAATAAAATAACGACAAGTTTGACAAGGAATGAGTTGAGGAGTCGTTGCCATCGAAGTGCTGCCAGAGTCGCTCGACGAGAATATCACGCTCCAGAACTGCAAACTGCAATCGTGGGGGATAAAACGACCGCTGAATAGAAAAAAAACACCTGGTCCAACCTTTATTTGTTTTTCTTCCATGAACTTATAAAACAGGAGTATTAGCGTGGCGCAGTACCGATTCCCAAAAATCGTAAAATACAATATATATGAATATATGTCTTTTTTTTTAAAGTAAAACGTTCGCGTTTAGTTTTTCCAGCGAGGGTCGCGCTGCTGTCAACAGTAGAAACGACGGAATGAAAAACAAGTACAGTTTCGCCGAATGAAGCAGGTGTCACGTAGCGAATTATGGCCCGAGACGACTCATATAGACATATTTCCAGGGTATGCATAAATAACTCGCCGGGACTATAGACGCGACGACGGTTGCGAGAAAGCCCGAAGGAAAAGAGAGAAACAAAAACACCTTCTCAAAGGGCGCCCGAATTTGGGCGCGGCAGATGGCGTGGCGCTCTTTTCCCTACATATTTGGGCCCACACAGTGGTTCTTCCTCTGCCGAGGCCTTCTTTCTTCTTCTCTTTCTAGTTTCGAGCTTTTTTTTTCTCCCCGGTCGTCTCGAAGGAGCGTATATATACACTTTTTTTTTTAAGATCCCGAATTTGAATGATATAATAAATAAGCGGTGAACGTAACACAAACTAAAGCATAAATGCGTGAAACGAAGGGGTTGAGTTAGTGCGGATCTGGAAATCCAAAACCCATGACACAAAAACGCGGATATATAGGAGCATGGAAAGTGGGTTACGTTAGAACGTACGAAAAAAATAACCGATTTAAAAAAAATAATCGTTCAATATTGTTCCTTCTTGAAAATCCCTAGCCTCCTCAACCCTTCCATTTCCCAATTTTAACTTTTTTTTCTTTTTGGCGCGTCGATTTTAAACGGGTGGGTTAAGTTCAAACACGCACAAAAAGCGACAAGGTGGGGTCTTGCGTAACAGGCACAAAGGCAAAAGAAGCTAAAGAAGATGACAAGTAAACAAAAACAAAAAGAAATCGAGGAAGGTAAAAAAAAATGTCAGAGGCATTTTGAGAAATAGGGATAAGGGGTGCAAAGGAACGAACTCGCCTTCAATCAAAAAAAGGTTTTTTTTTTTTCGTTTTTCGAGGTTGGATAAGGCGCTACCTTCCGGTGATCGAAACTTCTTGCAACAAGCCTTACAAAAAAAATATGTTTTTTTTGCGTGTTTTTAAGAATGTGTGACTTTGCCAGTCTGTTTTTGTTTTGCTAGGTGTGCACGCGTGTAGGCGTTGATGCGATGAGTTTTCTTTGAGAAGAATAGGGCATCACCGACAGCTTCAGAAGCGCAGGGCATGGTTCATGCTTCTTCCCACTTCTGGCTTCGTGATTGGTCCTTGGGTGTTTCTTATCGTCTAATGCCGCAATCTCATTGGCCAACGGATTCGCATACCGCGCCTTCCTTATGCTCTCAGTGCCATTTTTAATGTATTAACGTACGTATGCAACAAGAAGCTTAGCGTAAATCGAAACAAAATACCGACTATATATACCCGTTTTCACCTCAAAAACCATTAAATATAAAAAAAGGGAGTCCGACTTTTTGCGGAACATTACTAATTTCCTTCTTTATGTGTAGAGTTAAGATATGCTAGTATACAATGTGTGGTGGCATCTTAGATAAAGATGCATCGTCTTATCCTACCAAGAAGTGAACGCTTCAAACGCCAAAAAGCATCGCTTCTTGCTCCGTCAAATAAAATCTGGTAATATGAGCTATACGCTTCGCGCGGCGTAGGATCAATGCGCAAGATTTGTTTTTTTTATTTTTCTTGCGGTGAAAAGGAATATAGACATGTCACAATGCCGAGAGTTATGACGTTCCTATGCGGAGAGCAAGTAGACTGCTCCTTGAGCAGAGGTGGCGGTGACGTCAGAACGACCTCGAGCTCTGATTGGCTGATTGAAAATAAAAATAGTGGGTAGATTTCAAGGTATCTAGCATTGTGGTCTACCCACTATTTTTTTTTTTCTATGAGCCAATCAGAGCTCGGCGTTGTTCTCGCGTCACTGCAACTCCTGAGCAAGTAGCAAACGACTTGCTATCCGCCTTGGAGTGCGCCTTGATGCAGGTGCACTTGCAAGGTCATAAGTGCGCCTCGCTGTGGCGTACCCTTTATGTCACTTTTTTTAGATGCATACTTTACGTCTATACTCCCGATACGGCTGCATAGTCAGAAACTATTTACCCACTTCTCGCTTGAATGTGTTTTTTTTTTCTTTAGTCGAAGTGTACAATTGCACGCATGTAAAAACGGTTTTTCTTGTCTTTTTTTTTTTTTTCCGGGAAGTTGAAAATGTAGCCGCTGCCCATTAAGCAGGGAAGCTTTTTTTTTATTTTTCCTTTTTTATATAATGAAGATGGTGACCCGTCCGGAATTCAAATTCAGCTCATTCTCATGTGTGCGTCCATTAAATCTCTGCCGTGGTCGATTTGAACATACTGCATGCTAGGAAACAAGAAACGCTGCAGTAAATGGACGCTGTGTGTATATCTCTTAATTCTAAATGTGGAGAGGTGTACACAGAATAGAAAAGTAAAATATTAGCCGAAGGGAGTGCATTAGAGTCCCTGAAAAACGAAAAATGCTGAAAGCCATAGGAGAGTGGAGAAAAAAATGCTGAAAAAAATGCGATGAAAAAAGAAGTGTGTAGAAAAGAAATACAGACGAAATTCAGGGTGGGGTGAAATTAGGGGAGGCAAGAGGTAAAAGTAGATTCGCTTTGGGAAAGGGGAACCACGATGGAAAGGGGAAAGAGGGGCAGAAAGAGAGAGAGAGAGTATCGTCACAAATTAAAGGGAGAAGAGGGTACACACCACCACCGTCTGCTTCTCTTCCTTGCCCTCCGTCCCTTCCTCCTTCACCCTTTCTCTCTCTTTCTTTCTTTCTTTCTCTCTCTCCACTCCCTTTTTGACGTTTTGGTTGGTGTTGTTAGTTTGGGAAGGGGTTTTCGAGCGCGCTTAATATTTGGAACCGTCGCCGGGGTCGGAGCCTCGGTAGATCGGTCTGGCTCCGTGTTCCGAGCCTCAGAGTTGCCAACCCTCTCACCCTGTCGCGCGGCTGATTCCGCCGAGCGGTGGTGCTGCTTCGATAGAAAGAAAGAAAGAAAAAAAAGAAAAGTTTGGGGGTCTCCCGTTTGCGCCTCCGGGCATCGCAGCGTCAGACCTCAGTCGCCGTCTTGAGTCTCATCGTGTGACAAGAGTTTCCCGGTGACAGTTTTAAGACGCGTCGGCTCTGTGACGTGTGCTCGCGTGGTGTGTTAGTGAATAGCCCGCGGCGTGCTTGTTTTTTTTTCCAGTTTTTTTATTTTATTTTGTTTATCGAACTTTTACGTCTGCGCCGTCTACTCCGAGCGACGTTACGTGTGCCT
>JAZHYW010044391.1:0-23354 GCA_037355805.1 Ixodes ricinus | reverse complement strand
AATGGATGTCTTCACCCTGAGACAGACAGACATGTAGGCACCCTAATTTTTTCGACGGCGAAGCGGCAGCTGTTGGGGAGACACCGAACGACAGCCATGTTTCTTTGCCTTATCCAGAGATGGCACTACGGATTCACTGGACGCTGACTGAACGAAAACGCGCGCTTTTACCCGAGCTTTTGGTTCCGCGGAATATTTGCAAAACTAAAGTTGTTTGGGTTTTCAGTTACGTTTCACAGTGCACAAAATGTCACGCCATAAATATGAATAAACAAAACCGCCAATGTCTGCTCCAAAAATGACGCACCTTGGACTGCGACAGTTCTTGTTTCGTGCATCGTCTGCTTTCGCAGTTTGACATTTGAATGAAACACGATGGACAGCCAGGAGTGCGCCCGAAAAAAGCAGCAATTTCGTGGCTCTCAAAAGAGCCGTTGAAATCTAAACTGCGGTCTTCGTAGTTGTGGTCAAATGCGTCATTCACACACATATACATTGGCAAGAAAAAAAAAACAGTTAGACTCCCAGCTCGACGTGCCCGCCGCGAACTTCGATGCATTTTTCCAGCCTCCTCTCATAGCACTGGAAGACGGCCTCTCGCACATCATCACTGATGGTCTCGAACGCGTCGATGATGTGTTCTTTCAGCTCCGGGATGGTTCTCGATCGCCGGGCGTACACTTGGGCCTTTACGTACCCCCAGACACAAAAATCGCAAGGGGTGAGGTCTAGAGACCGACGAGGCCAAGCCATGTTCGGAGAGCCGCGGCCCATCCATCTCCCGGGAAACTCGTTGAGCCAGGCTCTCACATGGGTTGCATAGTGGGGAAGGCCCTCATCCTGTTGGAATATGTAAACTTCACGTTGCATATGTGCAGATTACAGCTCTGGTAAAATCTCTTCCTCCAGCATCCTGAGGTACGTGTCACCGGTCACCGTCGAGTTGAAAAAGAACGGGCCGACGACACCCTCTTGCCATGTGCCGCTCCACACGACGACTTTCGGCGACTGAACAGCATATTCTGTCGGCCAGTGCGGGTTCGTGCCAGACCACAACCTGCAGTTTTGCTTGTTGACGCGGCCGTCGAGATGAAAAACTGACTCGTCTGCAAACACGAGGAACTACAGGTGGCTGGGGTTCGCCTGAATCCGCGCCAGCTCGTCCTGACAAAACTGCACTCGCCGTGCGTAGTCCTCCGGCTTCAGTTCGTGCATGAGCTGCGCTTTGAACGGGTACATTCGCCGGCGAAGCACACGCCACACGAAGCCCCGGCTTAGGATCAGCTGACGAGCAGCACACCTGATCGAGAGTTGGGGCTCCGCTTCGAAAGCGTCGGGACCGGCTTACTGCTATCTTCGTTTCGGCGACGTTTCGACACGGTTCGAAGATTTGTTTGTCACGTTCCAGTCTTGGGCAAACCTTGTCACCCACTTGATGATAGTGGGCCGAGAGGGTGGTCTTCTGTTGAAGGCGGCCCGGCACTTTGTTCGCACTTGCTTGAAGCTTCCTGTCATTGTGTACCGGAGAACCACCTGGAACCTCTCCTTGGAGCTCAACTGTCGCATGGTGAGGCGTTGAACAAAATAGAAAAAGAAACAGCGATAAGAATTGGAGTTAACGCACTGTGGCAAAAGTACGAACGTCAAACTACGAAAGCAGACGATGCACGAAACAATAACCGTCGCAGGCGAGCGTGCGTCACTTCTGGAGCAGACATTGGCGGTTTTATTTATTCATATTTATGGCGTGACACTTTCCGCACTGTGAAACTTAACTGAAAACCAAAAAACTTTATTTTGGCAAATATCCCACGGAACCAGAAACTCGGATATACGCGCGCTTTTTCGTTCAGTCAGTGTTAAGTGAATCCGTAGCGCCATCTCTGGATAAGGCAAAGAAACATGGCCGTCGTTCGGTGTCTCCCCGACAGCTGCCGCTCCGCCTTTGAAAAAGTCAATATTTTTTTATTTTCTTTGTACTCTGAGTTTCAACTTGAAAGCACAACAACGTGACCAGTTAAAGACATTTTCCAGAAAAGTTGCTACAAAACCTGTGAAGCCTTTTTTTTTTTGCGAGTCATTTTGACGTGTAAATTATTTTTTATGATACCCTGTACAATGGAGTGTCCATGATGGGAGATATCACTCTGTTTCCTGTACCTGAGGCAGTAGTTGTTACAGGTTTACAATATATATATATATATTTATATCCTTTATTTTTCTTAATTTGCAGTTTTCGGCAATCCGCAAGTGTGTCCTTTAGCAGGAAAGGAATTGTTTCAGGCAGAATAAAGCGCCTGGTTGCTGCTGAGAGGTTTCACTCCCCACTGATTTTCAAGACTGGGTGCCGCCTATTGTCAACCACCTTTACTTTTGTGCAGAATCCAGCGACGGGCCTCCGGAGGACCTTCTTCCAAAATTAACATCATCATATCATCATCATCAAAACTATCATAACTACATTTTAGCAAAAATAAGAAATAGTAATGTTTTTTTTTTAGAAAGTCGATTTTAAATTTAGTTTTTTTTGGTTTTAGCATAACATTAACGTAAACGTACCGCAAAGGATATTTTATAGTGCTGAGTCATTTTACAATATAGATAAAGAGCGTGTTTTGGGCTCTCCATGGACATAAAAACTATTGACGGAACCCAAGTAGATCGCCAGTATTTAATTGTCAAATTTCGTCAACAATTAACCGAGGGGGCGTATTTGACATTTTTACAGAAAAAAGCAAAACGCCTAAAATTATTTCATGGTATTAGAGCCTTTTACTTGTGCTCACAGAGTGCTTGAAAAAAATTTAATATAATGTGAACTGAAAATCCGCGGTGGGAGGTTGAGCGAAACATCCGACCCACGACGGATGTGAAAAACACTGCTTTCCGCCGCGGCCTCTTTGAAAATTCGTAAGTCGAGAACGAAAAATCCTACGAACTTGCGGTTTGTGGCGACTACGTTTTTAGAGACGACACCACAACATATATTTCTTTGAGCGAAATTAAAAATTCGACCATTTTTGCCTGCACGATTTGAGATGAAATCACCCATATATAACTGAAAAGAACAAAACACCCTTGGTGAAAACAGAAACTACAGACGGTTTATTTTCGATGTTTCGGCCAGTCTCCGGCCGAAACGTCGAAGAATAAACCGTCTGTTGTTGTTTTTACCAAGGATTTCCTTTTCTTTTCAGTTATACCCACGCCTTCGGCCCCCCGCCACCATGCCCGTTATATATATATATATATCCACCACCACAATGAATATTACGGTTGCAACTATAATTGGCATGCACATATTTTGAATTGAAAAGCGCGTGCGTGCTTGCTTCGGTGGTACACGGGCACTACGGGCAGAATCGAAGGTCATACGCAGCTGATGCACCTTCGAATCGGGATGCACTTGACCTGAGATAAGTGAAATATTCGCCCTTCGTTGTTTGTTCCATTAACACAAACAAAACTTCGCAAGCGAGAACAAAGAAATTTGTTTTCCTTCCGGTAGTTTGAATGTCGAGACAGATACAAGTACGGGTCCACTTGCCGCTCCATCAACATAGGAGTCAATCACGAACAATAGTTAATAAAACCTCAAGAACGCCGTTTATCCCGAGCTTTTACTAATGGTGTTTATTCGGCTCTGAGAAGTGGCTCCGCAGAAGGGCAAGTAGCCCGTACCATAGGGGCCCGCGCCGCCACGTTGAATGATGGTGGGTGACAGTTTACAGATGCACTTCGTGGAACTATAAAAGCTATAGCTGCCATGGGGTTGTGCTCGATAATATACGGCACCACGATCGCGCGTTTGTAGTACTTACCGGATTGTTAGGCAGCCGCCGTCTGTCATTCCGTGGCAGAACACGTGAAACATCGGTCGAACGAGCGCGAGACGACACGACGACGCGGACGGGTCGCAGGTGTACGGCACCACTTTAGGCATATTTCTCGGTACATGATCCAGCTCCTCGTCAAACTACACTTCTCTGCCGCTGCTGCTGCCGGTGTCGCCCCACGTCGCCATAGCACGACCGAGCTCCGAGCTCGAAGTACGAGCACCATACTCATTTCCAACGCCCAATAGATGGCGGGGCAGTAGCTCCAAGAGGGCGGAAAAGACGGGGATAGATTCATCACGATTTCATTTAATTTCATTTATTTTCACCCTTATAGACCGGGCTTAAGCATTACATATAACGGGGGGGGGGCGGGGGACAATGTTTCAAATAATACAACAGTAACGCAGGAACTATAAAAAATATACAAACATATTCGCAACAGAAATTATGCATGTACTCAATTGAAATGGGTTAGTGGAAGATTATGAAGCTCCGCTGCATCAGTGATGCTACCGGTGGAGAATGGCAGCTGATTCCATTCAGCGATGGCATGAGGAATTCTCTTTGAATTGGACAAGAGAAATTCAGGTGGGATAATATTATATCGCGGAGTGAGAGGAGGATGTTTTTAGCTCTGGGGAGTGGTACTAAATATAATGAGGAAGGCAAAGCCGAGAAAGCTTCCTACGGGTCTGAAGAGGTACAAGTCCAAATTGACGTTTTAGAGACGCGATACTGGTAAAGGAGTCGTAGGGCGATAAGATGAATCGGGCGGCTCGGTTTTCCGTTGATATATAGGTGGTTTATTAAGTAGGCTTGATAAGGGCTTCAGCATATTCTAATTTAGGTCTTACGTAGGTTTCGTAGGCCATCTTTCAAACATGAGATGGTGCGTCTTTCAGACATGAGATGGTGCGTCTTTAAGATTACATCTGTTGTATCCTAGTGTCCTGGAGGCTTCTGCAGCAATGGCGTCAATGTAAAGTTTCCATGAAGGGCTAGGCATTAATCTTATGCTACTATACTTATACACGGGAACAGCTTTAATGCCCCCTTTGCTCATGCGCGTCTCCGGGGCAAGCGTATTGTCTCAACACCGTATGTCCGCTTCCCGGTTTGTCCCATGCGCCTGCTCGTTGACGCTGGTCAGTGTGTTAGAATTAATTTATTTGAAAGAAAATAGAAATCGGTCAAGGCAGTAGCATATATGCCGGTGATGAAAATGTTGGTCTCCGTTGAGATAACGAGAATGTTAATTTTATTAATGATGAAAGGCGGCGCAAAACAGTGCCTATACTCAACGGACTCGCTCTTTTTTTCCTCGTTAGAAGCGTTTTGCACGAACACGACGACCAGCACCATGGGGTAATAGCAGCACCAAGGCCCACAATTCCTGCCACCGTCTCCGTGGCCGTCCCAGCTCCTCTGGTTTGTTCGTCCGAGAGGGGGCGAGCGGAGGGATGGAGTAGCAAATAGAGTACAGGTTTTTTTTCTACTCCAACGTCAACGAACGCAACGCGGGCCTGCGCAGAGTTCGTCGGCCACAGCGCCATGTCACGTCACGCCGCGCCGAGAAGCGCCCGATCGGTCGCGTTTACTGCGCATCGCAGTCCAGCGCACCCCGACGAACTGCCCGCTTTGCCCGTGCGCATCCCCGTGGCAACCACATCGTCTCAACACCGTACTCCACTTCCTGCTTTGTAGCAGGCATGTCATCGGCCAGTGATGCTCGTCCATGTCGTGTAGTCAAGCTGCAAAACAGCGATTCGGGGCAGTCGTTATCAGTTCAAAAACGAAGGTAATGATGGGTGATAACGAGTGCAAAGTCGCATTTATTATCTCCAAAAATTTACACAAATGTCGACGGAAAAACAAATCACATTTTCGCATCCGTCGGAGCTAGTCGCATTGCAGGTTTGCCGTGGCCGTGCTAAGCGACTTAGACGATTCCGCCGGGATGCTTCGATGAAATCTATGCACTCGATACCACAGTGACTCTAATTCTGACAGATGACCAGTGTGTTATCATCATGGTACACTATCAAGTTGATTAAAAAAAGAACTGACAGCCAAGAAAGCGGCGATGCAAAAATAACGAAATTTACGTGTTCGAAATTGTTGCGCTCTTCACAGAGCCCAAACAAACAATACAGGATTTCGTCCCATTTTCATTGCGTACCGCTACTATTGTTTACAAGCTGAGTCACTTCAATTAAAAATCTCTGGCCGGCTAAGAAGTTCAGATGTTTACTGGGTCCGTCGTTTCCGTATATTCAACGCCTCTTTTGTTTCGATCGGGAACGGCTGCCGGTGCGTACGACTAGCGCATGATTTTATATTGCTCTGGCTATTGTCACAGGCGTCAAGAAATTTCACCAGTATCTGTATGGCCGTCATTTCTTGATATACACTGACCACAAGCCTTTGCTGTGCCTGATGCATCACACCAAACCTATGCCACAAGTCATGTCTCCACGGATGCTGCGATGGAGCCTTATATTATCGGCCTATGACTACGAACTGGTTTATCGTCCAGAAAATGAGTTGACTAACGCAGATGGACTTAGTCGCGTACCACTGACGACCTCGAGTGGCGAGATCTGTGGTACACCCATGAATTGCCTACTCTTAGAGGCGACACAAAACCCTCCACTCAACGCGAAAGGAATCGCAGATAGGACCCGCCGTGATCCTGTATTATCTAGGGTCTTATCATGCGTATTGAACGGATGGTCAGCACTGCCACCGGAGGAGTGTTTTCGGCCTTTCGTTTAAAGGAGGCAAGAGTTATCACCTCACAAAAACTGTCTGCTCTGGGGTAGTTGGGTGGTTGCGCCGCCTTCCTGTAGGAAAGAAACATTAACGCTGCTCCACAACAGCCACCCAGGTTTCGTGCGAATGAAGGGCTTGGCTCGTAGTTATGTGCGGTGGCCCAAAATGGACTCTGAGATCGAAGAAACGGCCAGGCAATGCCTTGCTTGCCAAGAGTCGCGTCATGCTCCCGCGAGGAGCCCTACGATTCCTTGGGAACGCACGAGCGAACCGTGGTCTCGCATTCACATAGATTTTGCTGGCCCTATGCATAACAAAACATTCCTCATTGTCGTAGACAGCTACTCAAAGTGGCTGGAGGAAATTCAAGTGACCTCAATGACGACAACATGCACGGTATGCCACCTTCGTGCTTTGTTTGCCACTCATGGGCTTCCCGAGGTCATCGTGTTGGATAACGGAGCGTCTTTCACTTCAGCAGAATTCGAGCAGTTTTGCTCCCAAAATCAAATCCGACATGTTCGTGTCGCGCCATATCACCCGAGTTCCAATGGACAGGTCGAACGAATGGTACAGACGGCTAAAGAGAACCTTCTTCGTATGGACTCCAGCGATTGGTCGCTCCGTCTGGCGAGAATGTTGTTCGCGCAGAACTCCACTCCCACTCAGCGATCGGGAAAACTCCGGCAGAGCTTCTCATGGGACGACAGATCACGACGGCGCTAAATCGACTGCATCCAGACCTGGATGCCGATATCAACGCACGAAGTGAAGATGCTTACAGGAACCAACCGTCGGCTGAAAATTTGAGGAGTTTTAACCCAGGTGATGAGGTGTACACCCGAAACTACGCATCTGGGCCTGTTTGGGTACCTGGCAACATAGAAGCTGGAACAGGTCCGAAATCGTACATTGTGCAGACAAATCAAGGACAATTCTGGCGTCGTCACATAGACCAACTATGCGCCCGTACTTGAGCTACTGTGGGTGAGTCAGGCGATGTCGAATTTGGCCGAGCGCCGTTGCTAGCGCCTGCCCTACCTCCTTTACCGCCGAGTTCATCAGAGCCAAACATGTCTCAGCGGCGCACTCAGCTCAACAGTTGCCTAGGCAAGACGTGAACTTACGCCAACGGTGGATGTCAGATCAACAGTCGCCCAGGAAAGAAGTGAACTCGCCCCAACAGCGAGCTTTTCCTCTGCGGCGGCAGGGGAAGCAACATTAAGTTCACCAGCTTTATCCACGCCAACGGCGCCGTCGCTACGTCCAGCAAGAATGGCTTCCCTGTGCGGTCTACCTCCTACAGCGCATCCGGCATCGGAAGAACAAACTACTTCGAGCGATGGAATCGCTGCGTCGCTAAATGGACAGGCGGTGATTCCAACAGAATTACGGCGTTCCGAGCGTGCAAGGAAGCGCCCGCGTTCTCTTCGGACTTCGTGCGATTGAAGAAGGAGTGTGGTGAACTGGACAAAAGAGCGCGAGAGACACACACATATAGACGACGACGAAGAGCACGCTCTCTGATACAACTGTAGAAGCAGGACTAACACGTCGAACATAAAGGCTACGTTTACAGTAACGTGTATGCTTTACGTGTCGTCGTCATTATGACATGCATATACTCATCACATTATCATGTTCACTAGACGTGGCACCGCGGGCCGGATGCTGCCTTTCTGCGGTGCCGCGGCTCTCCAGAGCCAAATGAATAAAGATTAAAAACTAAGTTCTAAAGACACAGTGTGTGCACGCGCCCGTGTGCAACTCGAACGCCTGTGTGGCGACTGTGAACGTAACCTCAGCCTGTGGCAAAGCCTGTGGCCACTTCAACCACAATAGGTATTTAAGCGTTACTTTCATCTTCTGTTCTACCAATGTGAGTAGCATCTTTCAACCATCCGATATGAACCAAGACCAGAAAGATAACATAAGGTTAAATTGTGCGGAAAGGGGGAAGGTGCGATTATGTTTTTATCAATTAAACAGTGAACAAACCATTGTATTTTAACAAAAACACCTGTGAATTATCCACAGATGACATTTGAAAGAAGAAGATGTCTGCAGAATTGAAAGCACATGAACGCCAAGGTTATACCCCATTCACATGACCAACATAAAGGTACCTTTAACATAGGTGTGTCACTAAATAATGTACGCTTCAGAGTAAATACACTTGTCAATATTGTGTCTTACAATTATGGTTGCAGTTATCTGAAGCTTTATCTGAAATCACAAAAAACGCTTTTTCCGTCCTTCACAAATCTTTAAACAGTTCGCGACATGGCAAAGCAACATTATATCAGCTTCCTAACACCGAATATAATGCTGAGGAAGCTGTACTTTTGAATCATAACGATCCACATTTGCGTCTGCTCTGCATGCGAGCCAAAATGGTGGCGTCCACAACAATGTAGGGGAACGAAGTGCGGATACTCTTAGCGCAGCTCATTTAGTGGCTCTAGTAGGTCCCTTTGCAATTGGCGAATCAGCCGCGCTGATGGATCGCGAGCACATGCCACGCGCGGAGGTGCGCGAACTGATTTGCCGATGGCCATAAAAGGTCCCTCAGCTAAAGGGACATTTATTGTCATGTGAATGGGTATAATTGTGTGTCCTATCTAAAATGTTGTGTCGCCCACACGCCTAGAGGCTAACCAGCATAACAAAGTAGGATAGCGAACCCCAGAAGCTTCTCAGATGTCTTCGAATATTATGAAAGCTTAAAAAAATGGTAAATCAGCTTAGTAACCTGCGATGAGGCATTGAGCAACAAATATAATTATTTTAAACCGCACGCGCAAAGTCAGGTCGTAGAGTTCATTGTGGTAAAACATTATCATTCTCTTCCGTTTCATGCCATAAGGTAGACAGATGGAAGTTTATAAACCATTCTAGTAAATGCCCTCTACGAGCTGTTAGCCTTATTTACTGGGATGTGGGACGCTATCTGAGCACGCGCAGTGGCACCCTTTAATGAAATACCGTAGGCAGCACTTTCGTTCGCAGTCCGGTGACTTTGCGTTTTTGGTCTTGGCGATAAACGTTCAAAAAGGTGACAGAGCGTATCGGTCTTGAGGGTTAAAATATTTACGCTGCATTTTATTCAACACGTTTTCTTTCTAAATTCATAGCAATGTGGCTCCAATGCTTCTATCACACCAAAGGGCACCGCACGATATTATATATATATTGGTTCCCTCCACTTTTATGTGCGGTTTACGCATGGTGATTGAATGAAGTTACCCAAGTGGTTCAACCACACTGGTGGAAATCGGCCAGGGTTGCTTTGAAGCCTCTCTATCCTGGGAAAAGTGGTGCCATTTATTGTTATAGAAATGCTCGAGGAACGTGCCGCGCGCCACTTCTGGGAAATTCATGGCGTCTGAAATCTTGCTCATTGCTGCGCTGTGCCACCATGATCTTCCTCAAGGGCTGCACGTTGCACGTGCCTCGAGCTAACAACGAACCTTGCGCTACTTGGTTGCTCAGGATGCTCAAGGTTGATACGCCACGTGTCGTGAGAATCGGTAACTAAAACAGTGTGTCCCAGAAAGCTGGCCATGATGTGGTATGAAAGGGAGGAGCATTTTAAGAAATCTGCATGTCGCCCGAAGAATTCTGGTGTGCTGGCTGGAACACGTTTGCGCGAAGAGTCGCCATGTCGACCTAGAAAAAGCGTTCAAACGCGTGTCACAAAGATTTTTTTCATTATAGAACATTAACCTTGGCTGTTTTGTGCGACGGCGTACGCATGGCGCAACAAAGTGCTCCACTAGTCATGTAAACAAGTGTGTGAGCGAACATCCGCGATAAGGAAAAAGAGACAATTAAGATGTCCCTCTTTCCTTATCGTAAATTAATAAGCAACACGCGCAACCATCTACAAGCGAACATATTCGCCTTTTCTCTTCGGTTCGACAAAACTGACCCCTTTCGCCTAGCTTCTTTTTCTTTTTTTCTTGAGCAGTTTTTTCTAATTGTTTTTATTACTGTTTCGTTTTTCGTAGGTTTCAGTTGGAAGCTACTCCTGTTGTATTTGAACGTATTCGGATAACATGGCGATTTTATAGCGTAGATCTCCGAGAGCTCCGATAAAACCGTCGAGCATGCACATATGCTTTGCGAAAATACGCGTAGCTACGTCAACTGGGATAAGTGTTTGCGTCTTCGGCACGGCGATTGGCCTTCAACGCCGTCTGTTTTGAAACATGTTCTGTGAATTTAATTGCTGCCCTGTTATGGTGAAGTTTCCCTCGAATACGACAACAACAATGACGACTATTGGAGCGATAAGGTTGAAGCTTAGTGCGCAAAAGCGTCAACGTTGGGGGATAAGGGATGCCTATCTTTGCACGTGCATCGACTAGCAATGCGTTTCTTGCCGCAGATGTGTGTCATAGGTTACGCGAGTCCTTCATTACACACGACTAAAACATAAAGCTGGTGCACCGTGTTTTTGCTCTTTCTATTTGGTTCCTAGTTTGGGACCCCACAAGTCGTACAAAGCCTGTTTTGTAGGGTGAAGCCCCGGAGGGGCTTCACCTTACAAAACAGGTTTGTTTATAAACCTCCCTACAAACCAAGAGGTTTATTTGTTTGTGATACAACTTTTCAATATTTTATCAAAGGTCAAATACATCCATTTCTACAAACTGTTATTCACCGGGGATTGCGTGGTGCGCTTCCTGGGTTTATTGTTTCGTCAACCGATTACATAGGTGTATATAAAATAAGTTGTTGGTGCCTATTGGTTTTAGTTACGCGTTTCTCACACGGATATTTACCTGTTGTGTGGCGCAAGCGACCAATAAAGTCTTTAATTGATTTGCTTCCTACGATTCCTCGGTGTAGTTTTTGTACAGTCCAGGTCCAGGGTAGAATATCTTTAAGCGGGTTAAGCGAATGGTGGCGTCTCGCAACATGAAGTCTTAATTTCTCTGATAGCCGCGTCCCTCAAGATCGACAGACAGGAACAAACGACCGCGACACACCACAACGAGCGACAGACGACACGGACAGACAGCCCGTCTGTTAGAGACCACCGTCCCACTTGGCGGACACGACACAGAACACGGTGACAAGGAAACTTGTTTCCTAGTTGGACTGGAGTCGTCAACAAAACACTTCAAGAAACAATAACAAAGTGAGTCTGGTGACGCGATTTTCGTGTTTTGCTTTTGGGCATAAAACGCGCCGACAAACACGGTGAAAGTAGAGACGATTACTTTATTTTTTGCTAAAGCTTCCTATTTTCTTTATTTGTCGTTGGCGACTTTCCGCAAAGAGTCATGACAATCGACACCAGACGTTTTCCGATCTAGAATACCCCAATCGTTCCTTTTTTTGGGTCGTTCAACGAATTTTAGGCGAGTGCCACAAAATTTCACGCCGATTTCGAGGATGTTTATACCTTCATATCTGAATTATCGAGGGCAGTCGTTTTTGGAGGAAATACGGCATCCCGATTATCACAGAACGTGATGACAGGTCTCTCGTCTGCAGGAATGGCTTGCCGCGGAACGTCGAGTTCTTTTTCGTAGTGAGCGGTCTTACTTTGGTCAGCCCTCGAACATGGGTGTATCCATCCTGATGCAGGGGCGTAGACCTCGGCTTCTTGAAGCACCACCTCGCGCACCAAGTTTTCGCGAGCAAAATCAGCCACGCAAATTCCCTTTCGCAACACGATCGCCCGGCGCCAGCAAGCAAGCCGCGCCCGCGACCACTCCGAGCAATCGATGGACCGGAACTGCGGGAACGAAGACTGGCCGCCAAGCGCTTTTCTGAAGGTCGAGCAGCGGAGCGAGCCACGGGAGGAACGGGAGGAAGGCTAGAAGGGTGAGAAGGGTGAGAAGATTGGCAACAGAAGGCACAAGCCAGCGAGGAGGATAAGTTTGTCTCCGAGACGTGTTCCTCAGGGGACTGCTCGCTGCGCTTCAAGTCCAACGACAGACAAGAACAGGTCCGTCGTCGATCGTTTCTCGGCGCTTGTCAGTGATTGTCCCGGGTGTTGGTCGTTGCAGTGGGACAGCATTGGCGACACGGAACTTTGTGGTGTCGTCGGAAGAAAATCGGTGTTTGTCGCTCTAGTGGGACGAGGCTATTAAGTTGCATTGTCAAACATTCCTAGTACAGTCTGGTCATTTGAAAAAGTTATCCTGTGCCGCAGCTTGGTCGAAAACAAATGCGTACTGTACGAAAACAGGAAATGATATAGTCGAAGGCGTCTCTTATATCTTAATAACGATATAGTCGAAGGCGTCTATTCACATATTCGATTATACGCACACGACGCTTTTTGTGCAGTGATGAGACATTTGATGCTCAGGTGTTCGCTCTTCACATTGATTTAGATGAAATTGGTGACTGGTGTTCCAAATTGCGTCTGCCTCTAAACGTATTTAAATGTTTTGGCGTCAGATTCACTTGAAAAGCTAACTTTATTCTTTCATCCAACAGCTTCGGTGGTGTTTTACTTAAGGTACAGGAAAGGCTAAACATTTAGGAGTTACTATTTTGTGTGATTTAAGATGGAATAAACATGTCGACTATATTACAGCGAATGCCAGCCGGTCACAGGGGTTTATTAAACGTAATATTAGGATGGCTTCCCCATCTTGGAAGGAGACATATTTTTCTCAATTGCAGTCTGTCCTCGACTACGATAGTGAGATGTGGGATCTGTTCAGACAGAACCTTATAGACCAAATTGAAAAGGTATAGAATCGTGCTACGGAATTAGTTGCACGTGTAATTGAGATTTCAGAGCTAGCATAACTGAACTTAGTTCGTGTCTAAAAAGGATGCATCTATGTCAACGACTGAAATCGCTCCGTTTCAAAATGTTACATAAATGGTTTTACAACAGCAGCGCAATTCTTAGGTCCAAGTATATTTTTGAGCCTGCCTATGCATCATAACGAAGAGATAATTCAAATAATTATCCATTTCACTGCATAACTGAAGTTTTCACGTGCTATGTTTTCCGCGGTCTATTGAAGATTGGAATAACCTGCTAAGTGACATTGTTGAAACAGCACTGTTAAAGCAGTTTTTTTTTGTTTTTTTTTTCTTTTTTCAAAAGATGTAGTGTTACTTTTACCTACCGCTGTTTCTTACTTCTTGAATAATTGATTTTCACCTGGTGTTTGTAGTGCACAACTTTTATACCTGTGCCCCTCTATACTATAATGCCTCTTCAGGCGAGGTAGGTATGCAAATAAATCAAGATATATATAAATAGATAAATTAATAAATAAATACATTTTTAACCACGTTTTCAAGGATTTCTTAAACGCGGTCTTCTTTCGGGGCGTCCGTAAAAACACGCCAAACAAATGAAAGATGTTTTCAACTTCCTGTAACGCCGCTTTAGAGCGCAGCTCTTAAGGAGGAAGACGGGAGAGTACTGAGGGAGGGTATACCCCTCCTCTTCATTCGTACCCCCAGTCCTTCCCTAATCCTCCTTTCCCGCGCAAAACGCGCGTCGCCGACGCGACGTTTCCGGCGCAGTGCCAAAACGTCGCCTTGCCGAAACGTCACGAGTAACGTTTCGGCACCGCGCCGAAACGTCGCCTGACCTTTCGGCGCAGTGCAATATGGGACGTTTCCTATAATGCACTGCGCGCTTACGCCGACGCCGACGGCAACGTCAAAGGCGACTGCCGCTCAAGCCGGAAAAAGGCGCCTATGAGATGCATTCTAAAATACTTCCTCCTAACGCCCCATCGCGTACGATTTTGAACAGCAGGAGGGAAAATAACGTTTTCTTCGACTTGATCCTTCGTGCTGGTCCTGCACAGCATATGCCGGTGCCGCATGCCTGTATGCCACTCGAATATTGATGTTCGAGTGGCATACAGTGCATTGATGTTCGAGCATAGTAAGTAATTCGTTGAGCACATATCCCTTCTAAAGGACATGTATAAGGACCAACAACCTAAACCTGAGAGGCGGTTACTTCTTGAGGAGTTATCTACCCTTAAGAAATTATACCACGTTTGACAATAACGAAGTTGGCTAGTGGCTTTCAGTGTATTATCGCGATTGTGTTTCACCCCACTGTGTCATCGTCCAGATTAGAAAAAAAAATATTAAAAAAAACCACTTGCCCAGTGGAGTTTTCAACACATGCGGCTGTCACGCAGGGGAATGGTGTTTCAATCCCGCTCCTCCGGGACCGTTGTTTTCTTAATTCTGTATTTATTTATCTACCAATATTTGTTTCCAAACAAGCTCGCTATCACCTCCTATCGGCGGACCCCTGTGCGCTTCCGGTTTTCATCTTCTTTTCCATTGGTGTCGCATCCTTTTGTTATTTGTACTACTTTCTACAATACACTAATCATCTTACAAACATACTATGAAACTTCTCCGAGGAAACTCGTCACCCGTTCACTCGTTTCTGAAGAATAAATATATACACTACACGAAAGTCACTGGGGCACAAAATACTGTGGCGCCCTCGAAGTATCAACTCCCGCCGAATGTGGTGAATAAAATTCCAGCCTGTCCGCGACTGTCGTCGTGTGTTCTTGTTAGAACATTCATGAACGTGGAGCGTGTGTGAAACTAGCGGTTACGCCCTGCTTCGGGCGATTCAAACTTCCCTCTCCGATGCAAGATGCTTGGCACTTTTCCTTTTTTAAGTTTATCGCCACATGGTAGCCTCATTAAACGCTACAGTTTTGTTCCAATGCCACTCGCGTCGGCGAGCAAGCGCGTGCGTGGTCGAGTGGTTACCGCGCTTGACTTTCGTACGGAGGCCCAGGGTTCGATTCCTGGGGGCTCCGCGAATTTGGTTTATACTTTCAGTTTATTATTCGGGTGAATTCGAGAACATTATAGTTTATTCTAGGCCCGAAAGTTCTACGTGTCGAAACTCCCATGCCGATTATTCCAGAAGCCCACGCGTGTACATAGGGGCTTCACGGACGACCAAGTCAGTTTCGCCTAGCGTTCAGATCGCGCTGCATCGCCGCCTTCGACGCCCGCGACGCTCTGTTGTTCTCTATTTTTCCCTTTTAATTTTGGGTACAAGTTCGCCCCATTAAACGTTTAGTTTATTCCGTTATTCGCAGCCTCATAACTTGTCCTATCGACGTAATGTTCATCTGATTGCTATTGGGGATAACATTGCACCAGGAGAGAAATTAAATGGAACAATCACGTAAAATATTATGTGCCTGAAACACATATTCTGACAATCCTTTCTTAGATACGTTATCGCAGATCATCCACTAAAGCAGCCTACGTTTTATGACCTGCATTCACTCGCAACCCATGTCTTTCAGAAGCTGCCCATCTATATCGCACACCTAGAAACTAAGCTAGAAGTATGCGTGCGATAACTTCTACGAATTCATTTAGAACGTCGATGTTCATCCTTAGATCGCCATGAGGTGATATTAGATAATAATTCAGTTATCTGTAATTGTGACCAGAATACACTAATTATCTTATCCTTTCTCTCTAAAGTTTCTTTTTTTATTAGGCTGCACTGCGGTTTGGCGGGAATTTTCACACGTCGTAAAATTTAAAGAGCGGGCCACATGAAAACAGATAAGTGAATAGAAGTGCGTGTCAGAAATCTGTTGCCATGAAAAATTAATATGCTGGGAATAGTAGTTATCGCTTAGATGTGCATCGAGGAACTACGTACCTTCAAATCAATGAGCATAGAAGTTGAAAGCGCAAGAGTTCGGTGATTGGTAATTGGGATATTGTACGTTCACGTCGATGTTGCTATGTGCAACATTATCGGTACGAGCTCGTTGTATGTGCCTAGTAATACTTGTGTTAGGCGCTAATATATATATAAATCCAGGGTGTCACAAAAAAGATTACAAGTTTTTTAGCGCAAAAACAAACTAGGCATCGCCGAACGCTCATTCTCCGCTCAAAGGTAGCGCTATTGGTCACAACCAGATGCCAAAGTTTCAGCCCGATTCTATACCTTATTCAAAAGTTATAAATGATTTTCTGAAACGTTTAATGGGATAATGAAGGCCATTCTTGCTTGTTTTCGTTTCTGGCGCCATGGAGCCCCATGTATTAAAAAAATCCGGCGGCCGCCATTTTTCACATTGAAATTTTCAAAAAATCACACTCTAACTTTTGAATAAGGTATCGGGTCGGGCTAAAACTTTGGGATCTGGTTGTGACCTCTAAGCGCTAGCTTTGGTCGGCAAATGAGCGTTCCGCAATCACTAGTTTATTTTTACGTAAAAAAAAAATCGTGTAAGTATTTTTTTTTGCGACACCCTATATATATATATATATATATATATATATATACTAGGCATGGTGGCGGGGGGCCGGAGGCGTGGGGTATAACTGAGAGGAAAAGCAAAACCCTTGATGGAAACAGCAACAACGGGTGGTTTATTCTTCGACGTTTCGTCGACACAATGGAGTTTACGATTCTTCTGATTAGCGATGTTCCTTGTTTCCACGTTTTGGTCATTCTTTGCATCCATTTAGTTGGGTCGTTCCTAACATTGGCTATTATTGCAGTATTTTGTTGATCATCTGTCTTTTCGATAGCTTTCCCATTAGATTTGAGTTCCACGTTGGCAGGTGCCTTATAGCGAAATCATGTATCAGATTCTTTTCTGGCGATGGATTAAGTCCAATCGTTGGATACCTCGTGTGTTTAATCCCTCTTGCAGGATTTCTTGCTGGCGTTTCAGTAACCTGTTTGTCCATATTGTTGTGTCGTCCGCGTACTACGTACAGTGGAGTCCATATTTCGTCAGCTCCCCAATGGAGCCATTACTGAGGTTGAACAAGGTCATTGATATTACCGATCCTTGGGGTACGCCGATGTTGTTGGACTTTACTGAGCTGGTGCTGACCTACTGACGGCATACGTTCTATGTTTCAAGCACTTTAACAAAATTAAGCAGCTTACCCAGTATTCCTTGGCATTTGAGGCTATCGAATATGGCTTGGTGTAGGAGCGAATCGTAGGCCTTTTTGATGTCTACGGCCACGAGGATTCGTACTTGATAGTGCTTTGTCGGATATTTTAGAACTCTGATTGAATTAATAGAAGACTGTCATGTGTCCAGATGTTTTCTAAAACCAGTTTGTGCCGGATGAAAGATTTCTTTCTCTTATATTATCAGTCGATGCGACCAAGAACCATTCTCTCCATTAGTTTACATAAATACCAATCACCGTGTCTGGGTCTTATGTTTTATGTTGTTTGTAGTTCTTTCCTGTGTAGTTTGAAATTGGTGCTGCCAAATAACTTCAGTTATCTGGTATCGTTCCTTAGTTTCCATATTTTGTTTATCTATCCGATAATTTCTGTTTGACTTCCGTAAGTCAAATTCCGGATCATGCTTCCGCTTGATTTGATCAGGTCCAGGTGTGCTTTTTTGTTTTCCTTTCTCTATCATACCCTCTAATTCCCCAGGTGTGAAATCTACATTATAAGATTGTTCACGTCGACATCTTCGATCTCGTATGTTGTTGATCTGGTATCTCTGCCGGTTGAAGAATACGTCTCGTTCTTGACCGGCAGCTTCTTATTGATAGATCTTGCAGCCGAGGGCCATGTTTGGTAACTGTTACTGGTTCGGCTCTTTCCGAACATGGCATTAAAAAAATTGCCCATACCTTGGCAAGCGATGTATGCTTCGTCAAACGATTCGCATGGCAGTGAAAACCAGTTGTCTTGACTTAGTTTCCGCGAAGTAGTTCTTTGGCCTCAGTCGTTAACTCGTTGACTAGTTTGAGCGTATTGGGATTTTCAGTTTGTCTGTACTCATCGAGCGCTATGGATCGTTGGTGCCAACAAAGACAGTAGTCTGGTGTCTGGGATTGGTGCGTCGAAGTCGACTTGCCGCTTCTCGGTGGCGGTTTTCTTCGACGTGAACCTTTCTCGAGATACATATTTCGAGGTCACACCCTCTGCATGAATGAACTAACCGCTCAAGGGCAATGGGGTCAAAACCAGCGTGTGTAAATGGGTCGATGGTCAAACCTGACTGGGTCCCACCACCTCCTGAACCTTTCGCGTTACGCACAGAGGTCACCACCTCTGCATGGAAGGCCAGCGACAAAGGGCGAGTCGGGTCCAACGATTGTACATGAACCAACTGAAGAAGTAGGTTTAATGGCCAATCAAACTTGACTGCGTACCGTGGTCTGACGACGCCAGTACGCTCTGTGTCAGCGTGGTATGTTTTCTTGTGCCCGTCAGTCTGCTGTCCCTCGATGCCGTTACAACGTTAGTGGTCCAGTGGTCGAGAATGCAGGAAATCATCAAACGCCATGGACTACCTGATCTACGAGGCATGCAAGACCACACCTGATAAGCTCGTCGGCAAATCAAAGTGTTGCTCTCGGCTTCGACTGCCCGTGAACTCCCGAAAGCGGGAACGAAAGCGGAAGCGAGGGCCCTACTCTGCCTACGATGACGAACTTAGATGTAACATTTGAAAAAATCAAAGAAGGAAATCCTGTGGACAGATAGCACCTTTGCAGTAGAAATTTTTCAAATGAAGAGAGAAGCTTCTCAGCGAGAGCACCGTCAGGAGCATGAGGACCGCCTATAGCCAAGACTGCAGGCCCTGTCATTCGGAAAAGCTGGCTAGCTTAACTGGTACATTCGGAGGTGTCAAGCCTGATGCTTGCAAGCTTGAAGGACGACGTACAGGCGTACAATGTCGGATCTCAGAGAAGAGGGCGGGATTGTAGGCGCCCCTTCAGGATTGGCATCGCTGCTGCACAGGGCATTGTGCAGGCGACACAAACCCTCACTCTTGCTAGACTTAGGTGGGATTCCCATTCTCGACAGACCCTGGGCAAGATTTTTCCTGCGAAGGATTAGATTCGTCAAGCGGAAGGCCACGAAGACTGCGCGAAATTTTTCAAATGATTTCGAGGGTGCCAAGAAAAGTTCCTGCAGACTGTCGACGAAGAGAAACGACTTCAATATTCCCGACGACCTGGTGCTGAACTGGGGTCAAACAAGAGGGGCAATCCCGGCTTCTTAATAACGTGAGCGCTATTATGACAAATCAACGTTCCATTGAAAATAAGGTAATAGATATCCACAACAGATCTGTCCACAGTTGAGCAAGCGACTTCCGGCATTGGCGGCGTTCAACATGAACTAAAAGCACATGAGGAAGCAGTTGACTCCCTTGTCGAAGAAAACACCAGTCTACGCGCACGTTTATCAGAGTCGGAAGACCAATCTCGCAGAGATAACTTAATATTTTATGGAATCCCCGATTGCCATCTCGGAAACGTGGTCATTGTCGGAAAGTAAATATGTGAAATAATTAAAGACAAACTTCAGATAGACATCTCCTCTGATTGTATCGTTCGCGCGCACAGACTGGGTCGTGTTTTTAACGCCAGCGCGTGCCGTCCAGTCGTTGTCCTTTTTTCTTATTTTAATACCAAAGAAAAAGTTCTCCTTTCTAAACCCCAACCTCGCGGTGCTATCATTTCATAGCGGAGGACTTTTCTGTTGAAACACGCAATGCTAGTGAGGAAACTCATTGAATTTGCAAAGGAGATGAACGTGCCTTTTAAACTGCGGTATAATAAACTGCATATTGTAATAAATGCTATATCTACTGCCCAAACAACAATAACGTCTGTAAACACGGCCCAGTTACACGCAGCGCGTTGTGACTGATGATGTAGATAACGCTGCTGCCTAGTATTCCTCCTGACTCAGCTTCATTGAAGAATACCAAAATACATCGTGGTAACGTCTCGTTTTCTGTGATCTTCCGGTATTGTTTACTAATGCAAGGTGTCATTCGAAACCGCGACGATCTCGCCTCTCGTATCGATTCATCATCAACTGATATTATGGTGCCGACTGAAACTTGGTTATCGAGTACAGTCCGCGACAGTAAAATTTTGAAGAGTGAAAAGGGCCGCCCACTAGCGAGAAACGCGCGTGGAGCTCCGATCGCGTTGAAAACGCGTTCCGCAAAATCGGTTGAGCGCGTGAAATCATGCGTTCGCTCGAGATGCTTCAAGAGTGCGCGAGGCCTCCTGTGCTGTCACGTGACATTCGCCGCGATCGGCGTGCCACGCGCGTTTTCTCGCTTGTGTGGGCGGCCCTATAAGCGTTTCAATTTTTATCGTTGCGACAGAACGTGCAGGCGGGGTTTTAATAGCGGTGAATGAATCGTTTGAATCTTTTAACGTAAATTTTGCTACCTCACTCGAATTTCTTTGTGTACGATTACAGTGTACTTATAATGGTACGTTTACACTTGCGGATCCGCCAGCGAATCCGCCCAGCTTTGCCGCTGGGGCGAAATGCTGGGCGAAAAACGCGGAGGAGAGCCGCATAGGTCCGGGACCTATTTCTGCCGCCGAACGAGGCGTTTCGCTGACCGGAAGTATCATTCTTGCGCAGCGCGACGCTGCCTACGTCACGACTTCCGGGAGCAGCAGCACCGGGAGATACGGCCGAGGTGAGAATCCTCTCGCCTTCTCGTCATATTTGACGGGATGTTACGAGAATAGCTGCCGCAGCCGGCGCCGCCACCGCCGCTCGAGGGAAATAGATGTAAACGCAACCCGCACGTCGCCGCCGCCGCCGGGAGCGGATCCGCTCCCGCGGCAGCGGATTTCTTCTCAGGTGTAAACGTACCATTAGAGTGTTCTTTCGTGCGCCTGCAATTGACCCCCTAATGCCGATAAAGGTTTCTTTCTTGATTTACATGATGTTCTGAATGCTATTTGCTCTAGATTTCCTTTGACATCACTGTTTTTACTAGGCGATTTTAACCTTCCGGAGATTGATTGTTCCGGTGAGTTTCCTTCTGCTGTAAGCTGTTCTTCGCAGAATTTAGACTTCCTTAACCTTTGCTCCGATTTTAGCCTGTCTCAGGTTGTGCTAGAGCCTACCCGAATTACTGATTCAACTGCTAGCGTATTAGATCTCATTCTTACTGCTGCTCCTGATCTTATCTCTCCTGCTACTCATTTACCAGGCATTAGTGATCAGTCAACACTGCATTTAACTTACGCCCAACGGTGCGTGTTTCTCCTAAAACAGTCAGACGTAATTACGATTACAACAAAGCTAATTTCGACTAAATCATCAACAAACTTGCTGAGTACCTCGATATGTTTTTAGACAACTTTGATCAGCGCTCAGTAGACGAGAATTGGAATATGTTCAAAAACAAAGTTAATTCACTAATTGCAATTTTCATTCCAGTTGGAAACATTACTCCAACCCTACGTCCCCCTGGTACAATGTCACACTTAAACGGTTGTCTAAAACAAAAAAAACGTCTTTTTCATTCTACAAAGCATTCCAACCTTGATGAACGGTGGGATGCTTATCACTGCGCAGCTGAAGCATATAAGGCAGCAATTACGGAGGCAAAACTAACTTTTTTCAATCACACCTTACCTTCAATGCTGGTTAAAAATGCTAAACAATTCTGGAATGTTGTGATTGTATCAAAAGAGTCAGTCATATCACTTAAAGGTTGAGATGGTGGTGTCCTACCGAGTAGTCAGTGTGCCAATGTTCTAAATGAGGCTTTTGTTAATACCTTTTCTTATGATTTTGATTGTTGTCTCCCAATGTTCTCTTTCTACAGCTTTCTGCCTATGGACCTCTTAGTTTTAGGTTTTAACGGCATAGTTAAGCAAATAGAAAATCTAAAGTCATCATCATCTTCTGGTGTCGACAACATTACATCTACGTTTCTGCAAAACACTACAAGTATATAGCTCTATTTTTCTGTGCAAAATATTTGAACAATCGCTCTACCTCTACGCTTCCCGATGACTGGGAAATAGGAAAGTTTGTTCCACTTCACAAATCAGGTGGCAAACATTGTCCCTCATGACTACCGGCCTATCTCCCTTGCCTTGAACACCTTGCAGAATTGTGGAGCATGTCATTTTACTCGCTACACCTCGGTAACTCCCTAGAATACAATTCTTTTTCACTCCCTTCTCAGCACGGCTTTCGTAAACTTAACAATTTTTCGTGTCTTGAAACTCAACTGCTGTCTTTCTGCCAACGACCTGCTTTCTATTCTAGATCGTTGGATCCCAGGTTGACTGCGTTTTTCTTTTATTTTAGCAAACGCACTTGACAAAGTTTCCCTCGAGCTTCTACTCCTCAAACTTAGATAAACGTAACATTGACCCAACCGTTTTATCCTGGATTAAAGACTTTCTAACAAATCGATCTCAACATGTCTGCACGTAATCAAGCTAATTCTCACCTCGGTTCCGTCACATCAGGCGTCTCACAGGGGTCCGTCTTAGCGTCCTCTATTATTTCTAATCTACATAAATGACTTACCTCAGAACCTGTCTTCTTTTGTTAGTCTGTTTGGGGACAGGCTGTTGTCATCTATCACGAAATCACTAATAACTCGGATGCTCAACTCTTCTGACTGACATAAACACTGTGTTGGACTGGTGCAACGCATTGTTGTATGTCTCTTAGCGATTAACAAATGCAAAGCGGTGCGTGTATCTCGAAGTAACTCATCACCACTTCCATGCAGTTCTCGGTACCTCCCCCTTGGAAATCGTAACTTCCTACAAATATATTGGAGTTCATATTACAGATAACATGTCATGGAGAAACGTTCACGCGGACGTATCACTGCTAACGCTAACTCCATTTTGGCTTCTTAAAACGATTTTAGCTGCTGATGTACTACAGTACTTTTATTCAAAACTCTGGTACGCTTAAAATTGGAGTACGCTGCAGCAATCTGGGAT
>JAZHYW010044387.1:0-14255 GCA_037355805.1 Ixodes ricinus | reverse complement strand
TTTTGAGTTCGTGTTTTGGATGATGACAGAGGAATCTAACGCATCCCAAGTATCCCTAAAAACCAAATAGTATAGTCATAACGGTGATTATTTCAATAAAATGTAATTGAAGCGTCGCCAAAACTTCGGATCCATCCGGGAAAACGAAAACCACTCTCACTGGTCCCCGCACGCTTATCTGCGTATCCGGGCCAACGAGCGTCGGACGACGTTCCGTCGCGCAGTGATCCCGAGGTAGCCGCACCGGCCGAATCCCGGTTTGTCATGCGAGCTGCATCATGGCGGCGTTTCCTCATGCTCGAGGACCTTGATGCCGTTGGCGGTTGAAATCTGTCGGCGACAGCCGATCCTGCGGATGACTTTGCGTACGATCCACTCCGATGCGCGATGTGATCGATAGCAGCGCTTCGGAGTCCTGTTCGGGTTCCGAAGCACGACGAAACGCAGACCTTTTTCGGGCATCCTTCGATTTGAGGTTGTGGGTGTCGTAACTGGAAACCAACGTTTGACATCGCAGCGTTACCGTAGCAGTGATGTCAAATCGATGTCGCCACGTTGACTTTCGCCTCGGGAGTGACGGGGAAGGCTGGTACAGGACATGTGCAACGTGACGGCGGCACTTCCCACGACTGCGTCCGTTGCAACCGTGGGGAGCGACCGGAACGACAGCTCTGCAGCTGCGCGTAACAACACCTGAAATTACTACAGGCACAGCGGCCCCCCTCTAAAAGGGGACGCACTGCTACTCAATGCCAGTAACAGAATAGAGACAGAGACGCTTATACAGCCTAAAGCTTTATTATTGATTTTCTTGATAGGATGAGCTAAGTGCAGTGGATGAAAAAAAGAAAATAAAAAGATGCCGTTACGCCGTCTTGACGATCACGACTTATGCCACGACATTGCAATGAGTACAAATATCGCTATTGCATTTTCATTACGATTATAAAAGACAATGTAATCTCAGAAGCGCATAAGGCAACGTAGAAATATGATTTCGTTATCAGATAGACGTTGCGAGCGTCCAGGATTGCGAATACCAAAAACTTCTTCTCCGGTGATGAAAACGTTGCAGAAACTTCTGCGTCCTTTATACGGTACGTGCGCAGCAACACCTTGAACTTGCGCGCCTACGACGTGCACCAAAATAAGCAATCCGGGGCGATGTTCTGGGGACACAAATGCTTAGAAAGCACCACCAGAAGTCGAAGCAAACAAAACACGACGGTCACGGGCGTTTTGGTGCCGTCTTTGAGAGTGCAGCCACGGTGCACTCGCCGCACGAGTAGGCGGGTCTTCCTCTGAAGTACGTGCAAGCAAAGGTTATCATAACGACACACGACGAAAATTCGGCAGTCAAGCGATAGCCGCTTATACGCGGAAAATCCATTGAGCTCTTCACCACGCCGTCCACGTCGATGATTCACCACCGACGCTACAGGTGGCAAAAAGGCAGATAGTCATGTGAAGCTTCCGCGGCATCCCAGGGGAACGGAAATTCACCCCTCGCGGAGTGACGGCAAAGGAGAAAACGTAGTCCCTTGCCTCCGAGGAAACGACAATTGCAGTATCGCGTACTTTCTCCCCTTCAACCATAATGGCCGCTGTAAAAAAAGAAAGGAGATCAGGGGAGAGGGCGCGCGCAGTGACTCTCTCGGGCAGCGCCAAACAATGCCCCAGCAGTAAAAACTCAAAACACAAACGCGCTCCTTTTTTTTTTTTTCAGGAAAAAGTACATTTTGCGTTGACCCTCCTCTATCCCGCCCCTCTCCCGCTACTCCACGCGCCGGCGTAATTGCGCTAACTCCGTCGCTCGCCGCGAGGTGGCGAGGTCATCCCAGTCATCACAGAGCGACGAGCCGTCAGCGTCGCAGGCATCGCGGGTGGGCGGTGTGTCTCTTCGTCGGGCTTCATCTTACGTTCACCCGGGCTCCACGGTCTGTTTTGTTTTCGGAAACTTCCTGGTCTGCCGAAATGTGTAGGGGGTGAGGGTTGGGATTTCGTGGGGAGAAAAGAAAGGTTGTTCTGGGGGGTCTGCCGAACTGGTTTTTCTTTATCTGCCGAAACAGCTTTCTACAAAGCTCATTTCACGGGCGTTCTGCGTTTTTACAGCCATAGCTGTTATGGGCTCTTCCCCCATTCAAAATGATGCAGGGCGTCTGTGTGGTCACGTGACACCGTGGCGTCACGTGACTTCATGAATTGTGACGTCGCAATGTCACGTGGCGCCACACTGTCACCTGACATTATAGTGTCACGTGACGTCATAATATCACGTGACATTATAGTGTCAAAGGACGTCATAACATCACGTAACTACGCGGGTAGTCGCGTGACATCATCTATCGGGATAGTTTTATGGTTATGGATGTGTGTGTCACTGTCTGAGCAGACAGTGGCGATGGTTCCTTCACGTAAGGTTCACGACACACAAGGATACTTTAGGTTTCGATAAGGTGTCGTAGCTATCGCTGTAATTGCAAAGAAAGCATAGATTGTAGAGATGGAGGTCCATCTTAAACCATGGGGAGCGTTTGCAACGTAATGACGCACACCTCTCGCGCCGATTGGTCGCTAGTGCGCATGCGCAGCGTTTTCGCGTGGTGAGGAGGAAAGGCAGAGATGCTTGCAGACGACCAACTCCAATATTTGCCAACGCCCTCGTCACCTGTGGCAGTGCTCGCAACTGCCAAAAAGCTCTTGACATTGATGTTCCACATATTATAAAGCATAGAGTGCTTAAAAAGTTGATAGCACTTATTTTGCCGTATTTAGAGAAGTGCCCCCCTTCTATCGTGCTCAGCAAGGATGACCATGACGCAAAAACTGCTAGGATTGTAATACAGAAGTTTGTACGGACATTCCTGGTGAACATAGGCATGACTATGACAAGCAGGGTAGCGTATCGAAAGAAACTGCACTGCATCGCAAAACGCTTCGCCTCTAATCTAAAAATTCGAGGCTTGGAATCTGTAAATAAACCAGGTTGGAAGTTGGAATACCGAATAAATCAAGTTGGAACACGGTTGAAATTTATAAATAAACCAGAGTTATTTTTCTTCAGATCTCATTGTCTGTTTGCATGCCAATTAGGTTACATCACAAGGTGCATAACGAGATGCGGTGGTTTGTGATATACGTTCCAAAAGCTAGAGGTTTTCTAGATAACGATCTACCTTTTGAATCAGTACCTACAATTATCACGAAATTTACGAAAGAAGAAATGGCGAGAAACCATTGCGAGGTAGTTGTATCTCACCGTCATAATTTTTCCCTAAAACCGGGGTCACACGTCAAACACGTTATACAAAATACAGTCTGCAAACACATTAGAAGGCAGGTCACCACGAGATTCGTGCTTTGAATGTCGCATGGCAACGAGTTTGAAAGAAACTTGGCACGCGGCATTCGAACCACGGATATCGCGGTAACTGATACCAGCATAAAGTGCGTAAGAAATAATTAAAAAAATAATATTAAAAGGACAACACGAAGTCTGCACTTTGATAGTATCAAAACTCGTGCTTTAGGCTAAAAAACAAACTACGTCATACAACGTGCAGAGATTGAAAAAAAAGTACAGCATGATTATTTTTATTTAGGGGAATCCAAAAATTTTTATGTACGGAACTAATTTTTTTGTTTGTTTTATACAGGCTACAGATTGCAGTCAAATATATCAAAAGTCGCGTTTATACCGCTATCCACATCATGTCGAGATGACTAATTTCAAATTAAATAGGCATCACAACTTGTCCATCTATTTCCCCAGAGCAGCTTTTCACCGTTCTACCACAGAACACAAACACCTAAAGCTGCAGTACCTCGACGTAACACGACTTTTTCTTGGAATCTTCTGCCTTGCGCCATGCTGAAACCACTAAAACGGCGAATTCGATGCCCTACGATGGATGGATGGATGGATGAATCCGGCTGAGCCCTTTGGATCGGGCGGTAGCTTACGCCACCTAGCCATTTTGTTTTACCATTTAAGCTTAGAATATTTAAATGTGAAAACTATATTCACTCCGCACTGAAAAGAAAGTGAGGCTATAAAAACCCCTTGCCATCAGTTAATAAGAAAATACCTAGTTTTCTCTCGCTTTCTGCCACCATTCACTTAATCTTTGCTTGGTAATCTCTACTGTCTTGAAATCCACTTTTCCTTCGCTGTCTCTAAAACCCAATGACTTTATTAAATCTATGTTGTCTTCGGTAGGCATAGGGTGAAGCCCTTTACAGTAGAGTATCAAGTGCTCAGCCGTCTCGTCCTCCTCTCCACAAGCAGCGCACACTGTATCCATTTCCTGGTACTTCGCTCTGTATGTTCTGGTTCGCAAAACACCTGTCCTTGCCTCAAACAACAATGAGCTTCCCCTAGAATTGTCATAAATGCTTTCTTTGGCAATAACTGTTTTGTTTAATCTATAGCTTTCCAGAGCCATCTTTGTCTGCATTCCCTCTAGCCACCGATCTCTTTCTGTGGCCTTAACTTTCTTCTTAACTGAGACCTGCTCTTCCGTAACTCCACTATAGCCTAAAAACTTTCCTCTTAATTTCCTAGTGCGCTGTCTCCACTTTGTGTCTATACTCCTCATGTATAAATAGCTGAAAACCTTTCGTACCCATTGCTCCCCATCCATTTGCCTCAACCGATCCTCAAATTCTATCTTGCTCACAGCTTCCCTGCCCTCAAATGACGCCCATCCCATGTCTCATTGTACTCCCTGGTTTGGCGTTTTGCAATGTGCCCCCAAAGCCAGCCTACCTACTCCGCGCTGTTTTATTTCTAGTCTTGCATGCACTTCGGATTTCATGCATAGCACTGCGTTTCCAAAAGTCAAGCCAGGCACCATGACCCCTTTCCAAATCTCTCTCACCACCTCATACCTGTTGTAATTCCAAAGTGCTCTATTTTTCATTACAGCTGCATTTCTGTTGCCCTTACCTATTATATACTTTTCATGCTCACTGAGATATTCTGCACCATCACATATCCATACTCCTAGATACTTGTATTTACTAGCTCTCTCAACTGTAATATTCTGTATCTTCAACCTCTCAACTTCATCATTGTTAAAAATCATGACTGCTGATTTTTCACTACTGAATTCTAAACCTAATTCCTCTCCTTCCCTACCACAGATGCTCATTAATTCCTGCAAATCTATCCTGTTGTTAGCCATTAGTACGATATCATCCGCATACATCAATCCCGGTAAGGATTGCTGAATTTTTCGGCCTAGCTTACTGTACGAAAG
Organism: Ixodes ricinus; assembly: GCA_037355805.1. NCBI lineage: Eukaryota > Metazoa > Arthropoda > Arachnida > Ixodida > Ixodidae > Ixodes > Ixodes ricinus. Next base: position 8,994 of record JAZHYW010044387.1, on the reverse strand, counting down.
GTCGAATCCAAGCCCACTCTTCTCTAGTCTATCCTCCAATCCTCTCAGATACAACATAAACAGCAAAGGCGATAACGGGCACCCCTGCCTAAGGCCTCGTCTTATCTCTATTTTCCCCGTTGCCTTTCCTTCCCATGTTATAATCACCTTATTATCTTTGTAAATGTTCCTTAATATTGCTGTTAGTCCTTCATCTAGGTTTAAGCTCTCCACTATGTCCCACAGATTCCTTTGGTTCACATTGTCATAGGCACCCTTGATATCCAGAAATGCCAGCCAGAAGCTGTCTGTTTTCTTTTTGCGCTATTTCTATACACTGTGTTAGAGAAAATATATTGTCCTCCAACCTTCTTTGTTTCCGAAACCCGTCCTGTAACTCGCCCAGTATGCCCTCGCAATCTACCCATTCCTCCAGTCTGTTCTTTATAATCTGCATTACCAATCTGTAAATAACTGGTGTCACGGTTATGGGACGATAATTCCTAATATCAGACTTATCTCCCTTTCCCTCATATATCATACTCGTCCTACTAAGCCTCCATTCATCTGGAATATTTCCTTTTGTTATCATAGTGCTCACTACCTCCCTTAGTTTTGCCTTAGATTTGGGACCCAAATTCTTCACCAGCTTGATTGGGATACCATCTGTGCCTGTCGACGTGCCACTAGGGACTCTTCGTTCCGCCTTTTCCCATTCTCTTTGTCCGAAATCCGCGATGTCACAAGCTGGACTGCTACTTCCTTCGGTTGCCTGGGTTGAGAGCGCCTCCCCGCAGAGAGGTGCCGCCGCCTCCTCTCTTTCCGCTCTCCGCACGCTTGGGACGGCCGGAGAGGTGTTCCCGCGCTTCGGGATCTCTGAGGCCATGGCTGCGGTTTATTGTTTCGCGGAGAGGACACCGCGCGTATTTTTGGCGCTGGCTGAAGGGTTATCCTAGTGTTCCTGTATAGGCTCAGGAACTCTAGATTACCACTGAAGTGGCTCTGCGTTACCATATATGGGCAGAGCCCTGCATATCCGCGGATTACCTGCGGATCATCCTCAGATATCACCAGTAAACTGGCGGATGCGGATAAAAATGAATCACTTTGGCGGATTGCGGATCGGATGCGGATGCCAGGGACTGCGGATGCGGATCGGATGCGAATATCCGCGGGTCCGGATCTACATTGTTTGCCGAGGCGGCCCATAAACGTTTGCGACCGCACAGTGTAGAGTGAATAAGTGAGGGATACTATGAAGTGCATCATGAAGTGTATTGCGGGAGCAAACTATTTTATCAAATAAAAGGTTCCAATCGAGGAAAAAAAATGTATTGCGTCAAAAAAGACTTTGATTTTCCTGAAGATCGGTTTAGAACGTTCGACCCCGCCAAATATGCTCTCCCTAGAAAAAGTACAAAAATGCAGGAGCATCAGTCGTCTCGGGAATGCGTCTCCTTGTTTGACAGGGAAAGAGCGGAAAACGTTCTTTGGGCAAAGAAAGCCCAAGACGTAGAAGACACAAAAAATATAAGAAGCTTGCAAGCGGCTTCTTCGCCTACAAGTAGATCGAGGAGACTGAATTCGATCCTCTGGAGTGGTGGAACTTGCGCCAGCACGAGTTTCCGCACCTCATTCTTGTAGCGCAGTTCGTACATGCCACCCAGCATCAAGTGCACCAACGGAGAGAGAAACTTCTCATTAGCGGGTATTAATTTAAGAGAGGCGAACCAGTCTGAATCCGACCATGTTGACGAGATTCTGTTTCTTCTCACACAGCAACCTCGACAAGTGAAACGTTGCCTGTGTGGAGCGTTTTTATTTTCCTCGACATTCGGCACAGAGTAGTTTTAATGTGTTAGCATTAGAACGCGCGTTTTGATGAAAACCCGGCGGTGTCTTTTGTTGAAAAAGCTGTCAAAAACGGGAATACTTGAACAGAATGTAGAAACGCCTTAAGAGAATAAGTTGAATTGTAGTTAACGGCGTGGACGTAAGTAATGCCAAAAATCCAACGTATCGTATACATCACTGCTGTTTAATAAATTAGTGGAATAGACTGTAATTATATTCTTCTGGAGAACTTCATTTATTTTGCAATGGCGCGCACTAGTGCAAAGTTTCACAATTCTCTAATACAAATGCAGAGGCACCTGTCGCGTCCCACGTACACGCCAGTATTGGCTTATGTGGGATACACTTGAACTGTATATCATAAGAAGCAAATAAAGGTTGTATTGTATTGTATTGATGAGAACGGTTATGCCTGTCCGGCGCCGGCACGACCTTTGAAGGGACTCTGAACTGCCTCAATTGTTTTAGGTGCCTGGATAGGACACGTAAGTTACAAAAATGTATTTCACCCGAAATACGTTTGAGCTCAATATTTACGTCCCGAGACACATTTTGAGTAGGGGGCGATTCCGAAAGATGCTTGCAACACGAGACGTTGAGCTCGAGATAGCATATTTTGGAATCGGTCTAATGAGGCTCCCGATGTAAGGATTGCGCTCATTTTATTTTGTTCTTTTGGGGAAACATTATTTTGTAACAAACGTGTCATATTGAAGCACTATAAAAACACGTTAATTTGGGCAGTTGAGTGTCCCCATTAAGTCAAGTGGTCGAGGTTCCCCTGAAACCGTGCACATCTCAGAGGTTGGCATGGTCATGGTGACATTCAGAGGATGAAAAAAACAGCGTACACAGTAAACTTCAAAACACTTATATATTGATGCTTGGAAGTGTCTTCGTTCCGAATACACCGCTTCAAAGCTCTATAATTTGGCGGCGAAAGCCTTACTTGCCCCATTACGCGAAAAGCCGGCGGCGTTGTGCCCGAAGATAAAAAGAAAAAAAAGTCATCAAGCACGTCGTCAGAAATAAAACACAAACAAAGGCACAGCAACGCAGATGCTTCGTCACGGTAGCCAGCGGGGCGCTCAAGGTGAAAGCGGGCGGGCCAAAGAAATGAAACATAAAGAAAAGCAGAGCAACGCAAATGCTTCGTCATGGAAGCCGTGGAGCCGGCAACGAGGTAGAGGGCCTTAGAGCGATAAACTGGCAGCTGAAAGTCACCCCCACCCGGCCGCGCATGTTGCACATTTTTGACCACTAGACACGTGACCTTATAGTTTTACCTCTACATTTCAACGAAATACCGCGTCACAAATAATTGCTTATTGATCTTTAATAACAGTACCGACGAGATCAGTTATGTTTCTTCAATTTTAAGTCCAAAGTGTGCTTTTACGACAAAACTTTCAGCCTTTCCACTCTGGTGAAGAAGGAGACCAGCGAAGCCGTACTATGGTGGGGAATGAAGTAATTGCCGGCTGCAAGTCGGCAGCCAGAGTGGAAAAGCTCGAAGTATTGCTGCCATCTATGAGCGACGGCGGCAACCAGACAACCGGCAAGCCGGTTGTCTCTTTGCCGCCGTCGCTCATAGATGGTGGTAGCTGCCCTGAGTTCTGTGTCATCATTTGTTTGCTGACGGACACGCTCCTGGGGAAACTAGCCCTTAACAGCTCCGCTGTAAAATAACTCGGGCAGCTTCGCAATGGCTCCGCTAGATACCCTCAGCCGCGGTGCTGTATTTTGGTTCTTATCGGAGCTGACACTGGATCTCTGGGGCTAACAGTACTGAAAAATAGTTTATCAAGTTTTTTAAAGAAATCGGAATACACAATCTGGGCTCAGTTTTGCGTAAAGCCTCAGCGATTTGGTATGGTCACCATAGTCTAGTGGTCAAAATTGCACAACATGGCGGCAGCCAGTGGGGGTCACTTCTGCCTGGTGAACGGGATACCAGTTTATCGCTCTAAGCCCCTCTACCACGTTGGGAGCCGGCAAGGGCGCCGCGCCTGCGCAGTGGGGAGCGTAAGTCACCGCCGGACGACAGCCACAGACGGCAACCAAAGACGAGACAGACGAGACAGACACACGCACACGCACACGCACACGCACACGCACACGCACACGCACACGCACACGCACACACGCACACGCACGCACGCACACGCACACACACACACACACACACACACACGCACAACTTTAATGCGTGTAGAAACATTACTCGAAAACGTTTCTACCCACGGGACTATAATGCTTTCGCATTCCTACAGGCAGTCTTAAATGTCTTCGGTGACTTTTTTTTTTTTTACAATAGGTATAACGTTTTTGATGCACTTACTGAGCGTATGAGAGGGGCGTTGTTACACCTTTTGGCGGCTTCGGAAAGGCGCTAAGAAAATATTGTACATGAGGAGATTAATGTTTCCATCTGAAAACACTTTTTTCTTTTTAGGTTTTACCCCGGCAAAAGTTATTGAAATCAAGGCCGGTGTCATACTGGGCTCTCTGTATAAGACATGTTTTAGGATCGTTGGGGAAGACGAAGGGGGGGGTGCTAATCGGCTGATTCAACAAACAAAAAGGGGAGGATTATGGCACGCAAAACTAGAAGTGGCTACCATTTTTCATAGTTACGGTTTGGAACTCTAAACTGCGGAGACTCCCCCTGGCTATCGCTATCAGCAAGAAGACACCCCCGCCTCCTCCTCGCCGGGGGAAGAGACGGGGGTGAAGTTTTCCGTTTTTCTTGCCCGATTCCCCAAAGGTCATCCTGGTGATATCCCCACACCGCCTCGTGGTAGTTACGAAATTGCAGAGGGTAAAGCAAATTGCCGAAGGAGTGAGTGAGTGACAAAAACGCTTATTTATCCATAAAAATTAATGAAGGGCGGTTGCACTATGGCAGGGCCTTTTCGGAGGAGGGGATTACGAAGGATCGACCGGCGCCGGTGCTATCCGAGTAATACAGTACCGAGTTCAAAAGTTTTAATCTGGAATTTTCCTCGCCCTCGGCTTAATCGACTCCCTTGAGGTTTGGGTTCGTTTCGAAGTTGTGGCTGGTGCTTCTCTTCGTTCCGTCGCGAAGTGCTTGCCTCCCACGTGCCGCAAGATTCGTTAGCGATCGTTTCCTTGCAGTGCTGCATACCGGAGGCAGGAATCAAAGTAGGGATCGCTCGCATCTTTCTCCTGGCGTCATCCATTTCTTGCGCACTAGGTGTTATTCCTCCCCGTCATCGCACCGCCTCAAGAGCACCATTTAGTATCTCATGAATCCATTCCGGAAAGAATCCGTACCTGGCTCTCTGTTTCCGGGCTATAGGTAACGCAAGCTACCGCCCCATATAAAGGGTACAGCCGTTAGCATCCATCCATCAATCCAGCCCTGGCGGCTGTCGAGACGGGTGGATGGGGCTGCTGCAGGGCTTGGTTCGGACATTTAAATGTGCATTTTAAAAGGTCACGTAAAGGCCGACGTATGTGACGATCCCTAATTGGTCGAGGACACATGGCCGCCGCTAGGTAGTCGCCTGCCGAGACAGCAACTATTGGGGGATGGGTGGCCGAGTGAGGCCTGGCGCACACCAGCTCGGAGCACGTAGAGCGAAAAGCTCGCGCTGCAGGAGCCAGGGATACTGGGCTCAATCCCCACCTAACTGCCCGTTTCGAGGCTGGATGAGCATCGTGCCTGGCGTGCGGTCGTGCGTATACATTACTGCGTGGTGCACGTTAAAGACCCCCGGCCCAGCGGTTACACTGAACTGGTTGAATTTCTCTGTCTGCTGTTTGGAGACTGGTCGCCGTTGAGTGCAGATTGGGTTCGCGAGCTAGCACAAACGTATAGACACAACTGGCAGGGAACTATGTGCAAAACATGACCGGGATGACGTCCCGAGGATGGTATGACCAGCACACACTAGTGAATTACTTTTAGCAACTGAACCACTCGGATGTGTATTCCCCACACCGTATCACGATGAAGCAGGAGACATCTTTATTGAGCAGATATTTGTCTAACAAAAAGAACAGGGAGTGTGAATGGCGAGCAGAGGTAGTTAATCATTTTGTGCGCAGCGCAGCCGAGACTGTGTGGTTAGAAAAAAAGTGAAGTGACAAGGACGGGAACGTCTCTGAGAGAAAAAGACGCGAGGAGCTAATGGTGACATGGGTAGAGTGTACTAACATGGGCGACCAAAAGCGTCGTTTGCAGTCGGCAGTCGCTGGTCGTGGTTGCCCAACCGTTTGATTATGATGTCTTTATCTTGAATAAGTCCGCTTGCATCCATGGATATAAGAACGATGTCAGATTGTCAACTTTCGCGGAGTGTTATTTGTATGAGGTGCGTGTGGCTCCAAGCTTTCATTGTGCTTTCACATGCACCATCGAAAGTGGTTGGCAAACGATAGTAGCTTGCTTCGAAGTTACGCGCTCGTTGATGTCATGGCGAGGGCAAATCCTGGTCGTGACGTCATGAACGGAAGGCCATAAGAGAGCGCTAAACTAAAACATTTCGGCGCTAATAGTATGTCGGAAAGGAAAAATATGGCGTTACTCTCGATTATTTTATTGGCATATAGTGTTTATGGACTAATAAAGCAATCAACTGCATTACAGTGTCATCCGTGTCTCTACTAAATTTGGCGGGTTTTATTCTTGAGTTTGCCAAACGAGATCATGAAAATCTCTTTTTATTGAGGAACCAGAAGCTTAGTTGCGATGTTTGGGTAGAATATATTAGTTTGCCTTTGCTGAATGCGAGTGCCTCTTTAAAGGTAATGGAAATGATTTTTCAAATTTTTTCTCCTTAGGCTTTAATCTTCAACTCAAAAGCGAAACGAAAGGAAATCACGTCATCGTAACGTGCTTGGGCACAGGAAGCGATGACATTAGCTGCCACCGTGCTTTTTACACTCTCAGAAATGCCTGCGCGTCTGCTTACCCGCAAAACACTCAAAGAGCCAATCTCTGCGATCCACGAAATCAGCTCAAAAAATGATGAGGCGGAACATCCGTTGAACCTACAAATGAAGTCTGCGCTGTGGCTTTACGCAAGGCTAAAGCGCCATGCTATGTTTGCATTGCATAATGCAACAGCGCAGGCTTGCTTTTGCGAACCGATAGGTGTTCCCGCCCATCAATCGCTGAGCTGATTTCGTAGATCCTGGAGATTAACTCTTTGCTGTGTTTGGCGGGTAAGCGACTGCCTGCTTCCTTCTGGCATGCATAAGCACTCCATGGAACTTGTCATTCTCAGGCGATGATAAGTGTCGTCACGGCGCTCAATGGCCACGAACGCAACTTCAAATGTTCGTCGCCGGAGTTGACGAGCTCATACGTCCGAGCTACGCAATGCTCGCGTCCCAATGCGTGCTCACGAGTTCGGCTGACGCGCTTGGGCATCACAGTGAAAAAGGCGGAGCGCTACCGAAAGAGAAATGCGAAATAGTTGGCTCTATTTTTCAGATTTTCGTTACCGAAGAGAGAAGCTTTTGGACTTTCTGCGCTTGTGCACACGAGATTTTAGTTTAGCGCACTAAACTGATATCGCGACTAGCCATGATCCAATTTATCCCAGCCAAAGGTCTATTTCGTGACCTCTACAACTTTTCTGTGCAGTTGCTTACACACATGTACTGCGGAAAATTTGCGGTGACCAAATAGTCTTGGGTCCTGCCCAAATATCTGGGCACACTATGACTGACAAAACAAACACTATCGACGAAGCTGTTTTTATTTTGTTTTAGGAAAGGTGAAATTGTACATATACGTCTATATGTATGCTTTGAATCTGGTCAACTGAATCTATTGCACCTAAAGCCATACAATTCACTATTGTATCAACCTTTTTTTTCTTTTTTTTTTATGGCAAGCAGGCACGAACATTTTTGTTGTAGTACTTCAGCGGCATATAACTACTTCGCATGTTACTTCTATCGCCAGAGCGCTCTCTAACAATAGCTAAAATATTAGCTTCCTACAAGCGTTTCTACAAAATAATGCCGGGCCTTATAAATAAGCGCAAGCAACAGCAGCTTCGTGACGCGAAACGAAACCTATCACAAGGTGTAACAACACCTATCAAAAGGTGTGAGCTGCTATAGACATTAAGGATAAATTGCCGATTACACATATATCGGTGTTTTAAAGTTTACTTCCAAAACGGAGAGCTTCTATGGGGCATCGTTCATCCGTAAAGGAGCGATACAAAAATGTTTGTGCTTCCGCAAATACAGCTTAGAACAGATCAACGCAACGTTAATGACATAGTAGGCTTACACGTTCCTTTTCCACTACACGCAATTAAAGTCGCAGAAATAATTGACGAAAGGAGAGGAGCAGCGTTCACGCCATCAACTTGCAGTCAGAACAAGCAGCATGCGTGATGTGGAGTCGGTAATGTGCCGGCAATGCTGATCATAGCCACGCGCTCGGGTTGGCTACGCACTAGGACACTACACTGGAGTTCGTGAACATTGTTATGGTTCGGCTGTTGTCGTCCTTGCAGCGATGAGACAAGGGCCGCTACGAATGCCTGTCGAGACTGTTGATTATCACGACCCGAAGTCGAGTTGCTCACACAATGCTCGGGTTCAAACTATATGAGCCGCATTCAAATATCGTCACTGGAGGGGTACTGCGGTCCCCAGTTACGTCTGCCAAGTTTTGCGAAGGAGGGTTGAAAAGAAAACGCTCAGCTTTGTCCTTGCGAGTACATTCCACCAAAGAGGTTTCTTGATCAGTTGGCGTTGTGTACGAGCGCCCCGGGTCCCCACTAGTGCTGGCGAAAGCTCGAGTAAAGGAAAATACGCTCCAGACGATTATCACCGCCGGCCTTTCTTAGAACATTGCAGAGAACCTACGTTTTTCTTTCCTGCCACGAGATAAGCGCATTCTCAAAAGCTATATGCGTTGTTAAGAAACTAACTCTGCATGGAAATTCCTACTTCTATTCTAAATGTGCTGCAACGGCAGATTAGCCCAGCTGTGATCTCCCGGCGCACTATTGGAACCAACTCTGGTTTGTACGAGGGATAGGTCAATAAGTTCTGGCTCCTGGGCTGTGTTACATTTTATTCACTTTCGGAATTGAATGATGTCCTGATTCCAATTAAAGTTTGGAATATCCCTGTTTCCCCAGCAGCACGTAAGCCTGTAGAGAC
>JAZHYW010044386.1:0-12568 GCA_037355805.1 Ixodes ricinus | reverse complement strand
GCTTAACCTCCTTTATTCTAGAAAGCCTGCCAAATCGCGAAAGATAATGGCCGCTGTAAAAAAAGAAAGGAGATCAGGGGAGAGGGCGCGCGCAGTGACTCTCTCGGGCAGCGCCAAACAATGCCCCAGCAGTAAAAACTGAAAACACAAACGCGCTCCTTTTTTTTTTTTTTCAGGAAAAAGTACATTTTGCGTTGACCCTCCTCTATCCCGCCCCTCTCCCGCTACTCCACGCGCCGGCGTAATTGCGCTAACTCCGTCGCTCGCCGCGAGGTGGCGAGGTCATCCCAGTCATCACAGAGCGACGAGCCGTCAGCGTCGCAGGCATCGCGGGTGGGCGGTGTGTCTCTTCGTCGGGCTTCATCTTACGTTCACCCGGGCTCCACGGTCTGTTTTGTTTTCGGAAACTTCCTGGTCTGCCGAAATGTGTAGGGGGTGAGGGTTGGGATTTCGTGGGGAGAAAAGAAAGGTTGTTCTGGGGGGTCTGCCGAACTGGTTTTTCTTTATCTGCCGAAACAGCTTTCTACAAAGCTCATTTCACGGGCGTTCTGCGTTTTTACAGCCATAGCTGTTATGGGCTCTTCCCCCATTCAAAATGATGCAGGGCGTCCGTGTGGTCACGTGACACCGTGGCGTCACGTGACTTCATGAATTGTGACGTCGCAATGTCACGTGGCGCCACACTGTCACCCTGACATTATAGTGTCACGTGACGTCATAATATCACGTGACATTATAGTGTCAAAGGACGTCATAACATCACGTAACTACGCGGGTAGTCGCGTGACATCATCTATCGGGATAGTTTTATGGTTATGGATGTGTGTGTCACTGTCTGAGCAGACAGTGGCGATGGTTCCTTCACGTAAGGTTCACGACACACAAGGATACTTTAGGTTTCGATAAGGTGTCGTAGCTATCGCTGTAATTGCAAAGAAAGCATAGATTGTAGAGATGGAGGTCCATCTTAAACCATGGGGAGCGTTTGCAACGTAATGACGCACACCTCTCGCGCCGATTGGTCGCTAGTGCGCATGCGCAGCGTTTTCGCGTGGTGAGGAGGAAAGGCAAAGATGCTTGCAGACGACCAACTCCAATATTTGCCAACGCCCTCGTCACCTGTGGCAGTGCTCGCAACTGCCAAAAAGCTCTTGACATTGATGTTCCACATATTATAAAGCATAGAGTGCTTAAAAAGTTGATAGCACTTATTTTGCCGTATTTAGAGAAGTGCCCCCCCCTTCTATCGTGCTCAGCAAGGATGACCATGACGCAAAAACTGCTAGGATTGTAATACAGAAGTTTGTACGGACATTCCTGGTGAACATAGGCATGACTATGACAAGCAGGGTAGCGTATCGAAAGAAACTGCACTGCATCGCAAAACGCTTCGCCTCTAATCTAAAAATTCGAGGCTTGGAATCTGTAAATAAACCAGGTTGGAAGTTGGAATACCGAATAAATCAAGTTGGAACACGGTTGGAATTTATAAATAAACCAGAGTTATTTTTCTTCAGATCGCATTGTCTGTTTGCATACCAATTAGGTTACATCACAAGGTGCATAACGAGATGCGGTGGTTTGTGATATACGTTCCAAAAGCTAGAGGTTTTCTAGATAACGATCTACCTTTTGAATCAGTACCTACAATTATCACGAAATTTATGAAAGAAGAAATGGCGAAACGGAAACCATTGCGAGGTAGTTGTATCTCACCGTTATATTTTTTCCCTAAAACCGGGGTCACACGTCAAATACGTTATACAAAATACAGTCTGCAAACACATTAGAAGGCAGGTCACCACGAGATCCGTGCTTTGAATGTCGCATGGCAACGAGTTTGAAAGAAACTTGGCACGCGGCATTCGAACCACGGATATCGCGGTAACTGATACGAGCATAAAGTGCGTAAGAAATAATTAAAAAAATAATATTAAAAGGACAACACGAAGTCTGCACTTTGATAGTATCAAAACTCGTGCTTTGGCTAAAAAACAAAAAACTACGTCATACGACGTGCAGAGATTTAAAAAAAAAGTACAGCATGATTATTTTTATTTAGGGGAATCCAAAAATTTTTATGTACGGAACTAATTTTTTTGTTTGTTTTATACAGGCTACAGATTGCAGTCAAATATATCAAAAGTCGCGTTTATACCGCTATCCACATCATGTCGAGATGACTAATTTCAAATTAAATAGGCATCACAACTTGTCCATCTATTTCCCCAGAGCAGCTTTTCACCGTTCTACCACAGAACACAAACACCTAAAGCTACAGTACCTCGACGTAACACGACTTTTTCTTGGAATCTTCTGCCTTGCGCCATGCTGAAACCACTAAAACGGCGAATTCGATGCCCTACGATGGATGGATGAATGGATGGATGAATCCGGCTGAGCCCTTTGGATCGCGCGGTAGCTTACGCCACCTAGCCATTTTGTTTTACCATTTAAGCTTAGAATATTTAAATGTGAAAACTATATTCACTCTGCACTGAAAAGAAAGTGAGGCTATAAAAGCCCCTTGCCATCAGTTAATAAGAAAATACCTAGTTTTCTCTCGCTTTCTGCCACCATTCACTTAATCTTTGCTTGGTAATCTCTACTGTCTTGAAATCCACTTTTCCTTCGCTGTCTCTAAAACCCAATGACTTTATTAAATCTATGTTGTCTTCGGTAGGCATAGGGTGAAGCCCTTTACAGTAGAGTATCAAGTGCTCAGCCGTCTCGTCCTCCTCTCCACAAGCAGCGCACACTGTATCCATTTCCTGGTACTTCGCTCTGTATGTTCTGGTTCGCAAAACACCTGTCCTTGCCTCAAACAACAATGAGCTTCCCCTAGAATTGTCATAAATGCTTTCTTTGGCAATAACTGTTTTGTTTAATCTATAGCTTTCCAGAGCCATCTTTGTCTGCATTCCCTCTAGCCACCGATCTCTTTCTGTGGCCTTAACTTTCTTCTTAACTGAGACCTGCTCTTCCGTAACTCCACTATAGCCTAAAAACTTTCCTCTTAATTTCGTAGTGCGCTGTCTCCACTTTGTGTCTATACTCCTCATGTATAAATAGCTGAAAACCTTTCGTACCCATTGCTCCCCATCCATTTGCCTCAACCGATCCTCAAATTCTATCTTGCTCACAGCTTCCCTGCCCTCAAATGACGCCCATCCCATGTCTCCTTGTACTCCCTGGTTTGGCGTTTTGCAATGTGCCCCCAAAGCCAGCCCACCTACTCCGCGCTGTTTTATTTCTAGTCTTGCATGCACTTCGGATTTCATGCATAGCACTGTGTTTCCAAAAGTCAAGCCAGGCACCATGACCCCTTTCCAAATCTCTCTCACCACCTCATACCTGTTGTAATTCCAAAGTGCTCTATTTTTCATTACAGCTGCATTTCTGTTGCCCTTACCTATTATATACTTTTCATGCTCACTGAGATATTCTGCACCATCACATATCCATACTCCTAGATACTTGTATTTACTAGCTCTCTCAACTGTAATATTCTGTATCTTCAGCCTCTCAACTTCATCATTGTTAAAAATCATGACTGCTGATTTTTCACTACTGAATTCTAAACCTAATTCCTCTCCTTCCCTACCACAGATGCTCATTAATTCCTGCAAATCTATCCTGTTGTTAGCCATTAGTACGATATCATCCGCATACATCAATCCCGGTAAGGATTGCTGAATTTTTTGGCCTAGCTTACTGTACGAAAGGTCGAATCCAAGCCCACTCTTCTCTAGTCTATCCTCCAATCCTCTCAGATACAACATAAACAGCAAAGGCGATAACGGGCACCCCTGCCTAAGGCCTCGTCTCTATCTCTATTTTCCCCGTTGCCTTTCCTTCCCATGTTATAATCACCTTATTATCTTTGTAAATGTTCCTTAATATTGCTGTTAGTCCTTCATCTAGGTTTAAGCTCTCCACTATGTCCCACAGATTCCTTTGGTTCACATTGTCATAGGCACCCTTGATATCCAGAAATGCCAGCCAGAGCTGTCTGTTTTCTTTTTGCGCTATTTCTATACACTGTGTTAGAGAAAATATATTGTCCTCCAACCTTCTTTGTTTCCGAAACCCGTTCTGTAACTCGCCCAGTATGCCCTCGCAATCTACCCATTCCTCCAGTCTGTTCTTTATAATCTGCATTACCAACCTGTAAATAACTGGTGTCACGGTTATGGGACGATAATTCCTAATATCAGACTTATCTCCCTTTCCCTTATATATCATACTCATCCTACTAAGCCTCCATTCATCTGGAATATTTCCTTTTGTTATCATAGTGCTCACTACCTCCCTTAGTTTTGCCTTAGATTTGGGACCCAAATTCTTCACCAGCTTGATTGGGATACCATCTGTGCCTGTCGACGTGCCACTAGGGACTCTTCGTTCCGCCTTTTCCCATTCTCTTTGTCCAAAATCCGCGATGTCACAAGCTGGACTGCTACTTCCTTCGGTTGCCTGGGTTGAGAGCGCCTCCCCGCAGAGAGGTGCCGCCGCCTCCTCTCTTTCCGCTCTCCGCACGCTTGGGACGGCCGGAGAGGTGTTCCCGCGCTTCGGGATCTCGGAGGCCATGGTTGCGGAATGACCTTTGAGATCCCGAAGCATGGTTGCGGTTTATTGTTTCGCGGAGAGGACACCGCGCGTATTTTTGGCGCTGGCTGAAGGGTTACCCTAGTGTTCCTGTATAGGCTCAGGAACTCTAGATTACCACTAGAAGTGGCTCTGCGTTACCATACATCGGCAGAGCCCTGCATATCCGCGGATTACCTGCGGATCATCCTCAGATATCACCAGTAAACTGGCGGATGCGGATAAAAATGAATCACTTTGGCGGATTGCGGATCGGATGCGGATGCCAGGGACTGCGGATGCGGATCGGATGCGGATCGGATGAATATCCGCGGGTCCGGATCTACATTTTTGCCGAGGCGGCCCATAAACGTTTGCGACCGCACAGTGTAGAGTGAATAAGTGAGGGATACTATGAAGTGCATCATGAAGTGTATTGCGCGAGCAAACTATTTTCTCAAAAAAAGGTGCCAATCGAGGAAAAAAAATTATTGCGTCAAAAAAGACTTGATTTTCCTGAAGATCGGTTTAGAACGTTCGACCCCACCAAATATGCTCTCCCTAGAAAAAGTAAAAAATGCAGGAGCATCAGTCGTCCCGGGAATGCGTCTCCTTGTTTGACAGGGAAAGAGCGGAAAACGTTTTTTGGGCAAAAAAAAAAACCCCAAAACGTAGAAGACACAAAAAGTATAAGAAGCTTGCAAGCAGCTTCTTCGCCTACAAGTAGATCGAGGAGACTGAATTCGATCCTCTGGAGTAGTGGAACTTGCGCCAGCACGAGTTTCCGCACCTCATCCTTGTAGCACAGTTCGTATAAGTCACCCAGCATCAAGTGCACCAACGGAGAGAGAAACTTCTCATTAGCGGGTATTAATTTAAGAGAGGCGAACCAGTCTGAATCCGGCCATGTTGACGAGATTCTGTTTCTTCCACACAGCAACCTCGACAAGTGAAACGTTGCCTGTGTGGGCGTTTTATTTTCCTCGACATTTGGCACAGAGTAGTTTTAATGTGTTAGCATTAGAACGCTCGTTTTGACGAAAACCCGGTGGTGTCTTTTGTTGAAAAAGCTGTCAAAAACGGGAATACTTGAACAGAATGAGAAACGCCTTAAGAGAATTGGTTCGTTTCAATAAGTTAAGTTGTAGTTGACGGCGTGACATAAGAAATGCCAAAATCCAACATATCTTATACATTACTGCTGTTTAATAAATTAGTGGAATAGACTCTAATTATATTCTTCTGGAGAACTTCATTTATTTTTGCAATGGCGCGCAATTGTAAGGCAGCAGAGGCCTGGTCAAGTCAAACTTTTGACTTCTTGCTCCCTGTACAAGCCTACATCAGTTTCTGATGTGAAAATAAAAAATTGATTGATTGATTAATTGATTGATTGATTGATTGATAGTGCAAGTTTTACAATTCCTTAATACAAATGCAGAGGCATCTGTCGTGTCCCACGTACACGCCAGTATTGGCTCATGTGGGATTTACATTTGAACTGCATCATAAGAAGCAAATAAAGGTTGTATTATATCGTATTGTATTGTACTGTATTGTATTGTATTGTATTGATGAGAACGGTGATGCCTGTCTGGCGCCGGCACGATCTTTGAAGGGACTCTGAACTGCCTCAATTGTTTTAGGTGCCTGGATAGGACACGTATGTTACAAAAATGTATTTCACCCGAAATACGTTTGCAGCTCAATATTTACGTCCTGAGACACATCTTGAGTTGGGGGCGATTCCGAAAGATGCTGTGCAACACGAGACGTCGAGCTCAAGATAGCATATTTTGGAATCAGTCAAATGAGGCTCCCGATGTAAGTATTGAGCTCATTTTGTTTTTTTGGGGGAAACATATTATTTTGTAACAAACGTGTCCTATTCAAGCACTATAAGAACGCGTTAATTTTGGGAGTTGAGTGCCCCATTAAGTCAAGTGGTCGAGGTTCCCATGAAACCATGCACATCTCAGAGGTTGGCATGGTCATGGTGACATTCAGAGGATAAAACAAAACAGCGTACACAGTAAACTGCAAAACACCTATATGTTGGTGTTTGGAAGGCGTTTCGCTTCGATTACACCATTTCAAAGTACTATATTTTAAGGCGAAAGCCTTTCTTGCCCCATTACGCGAAAAGCCGGTGGCGTTGTGATCGAAGATTAAAAAACAAACAAAAGAACGCCATCAAGGTCATCAAGCACGCCATCAGAAATAAAACACAAACAAAAGCACAGCAACGCAGATGCTTCGTCGCGCTAGCCGGCGGGGCGCTCAAGGTGAATGCGGACGCGCCGAAGAAATGAAACACAAAGAAAAGCACAGCAACGCAAACGCTTCGTCATGGAAGCCGTGGAGCCGGCAACGAGGAAGAGGGCCTTAGAGCGATAAACTGGCAGCTGAAAGTGACCCCCACCCGGCCGCTGCCATGTTGCACATTTTTGACCACTAGACACTTGACCTTATAGTTTTACGTCTAGATTTTAACGAAATACCGCGTACAAATAATTGCTTATTGATCTTTAATAACAGTACCGACGAGATCAGTTATGTTTCGTTTGTTTTAGTCCAAAATTTGCTTTTCATGACAAAAAAGTTCAGCCTTTCCACTCTGGCGAAGAAGGAAGACCAGCGAAGCTGTACTATGGTGGGAATGAAGTAATTGCCGGCCTTAGAAAGCGCTGGAAGATTGCCGCCATCTTTGAGCTACGGCGGCAACCAGACAACCGGCAAGCCGGTTGTCTCTTTGCCGCTGTCGCTCATAGATGGCGGTAGTTGCCCAAAGTTCTGTGTCATCATTTCTTTGCTGACGGACACGCTCCTGGGGAAACTAGCCCTTAACAGCTCCGCTGTAAAGAACTCGGGCAGCTTCGCAATGGCTCCGCTAGATGCCGTCAGCCGCGGTGCTGTATTTTGGGTTTTCATCGGAGTTAGACACTGATCTCTGGGGCTAACAGTACTGAAAAATAGTTTATCATGCTTTTTACAGAAATCGGAATACACATCTTTGCTCAGTTTTGCGTAAAAGCCCTCGTGGATTTGGCATGGTCACGTGTCTAGAGGTCAAAATTGTACAACATGGCGGCAACCAAGTGGGGGTCACTTCTGCCTGGTGAATGGGATACCAGTTTATAGCTCTAAGCCCCTCTACCTCGTTGGGAGCCGGCAAGGGCACCGCGCCTGCGCAGTGGGGGAGCGTGATGTCACCGCCAGACGACAGCTCAAGCAAACGGAAGACACAGACACACAGAAACAACTTTAATACGTGTAGAAACATTTCTCGAAAACATTTCATAGTTTTGGTTTGGAACACCTCACCCACGGAGACTCCCCACTTGCTATCGCTATTAACAAGAAGACACCCGCCGCCTCTTCCCTCGCCGGGGGAAAGAGACAAGGGGGGGGGGGTTCAGTTTTTCTTTGCCCGATTCCCCAATGGTCATCCTGGTGATAACCCACACCGCCTGGTCGATAGTCACAAAATTGCGAGAGGGTGTGACAAAAACGTTTATTTATCCATAAAGATTATGAAGGGCGGTTGCACTATGGCAGGGGCCCTTTTGGGAGGAGGGGATTAGAAGGGATCGACCGAGGCCGGTGCTATCCGAGTAAGACAATACCGAGTTCAAAAGTTTTAATCTGGAATTTTCCTTTCCCTCCTGCTTAATCGACTCCTCGAGGTTTCTGGGTTCGCTTCCAGTTGTGGCTAGTGCTTCTCTTCGTTCCGTCGCGAAGTGCTTGCACTCCCACAGAAGATATCCAAGGTTGGGTGGGATCGTTTCCTTGCAGTGCTTGCATACCGGAGGCCCAGAATCAAAGTTGGGATCCTTCTTCTTTTTCCTTGCGTCATCCCATTTTCTTTAGGAGGTCGGGTGTTATTTCACTCCCCGTCATTACCCGCATCAAGAGCATCGTTTGGTATCTCTTGAATTCAATCCGAAAAAAAAAACATACTTTGGTTCTCAATTTTTAGGCTAGGTAACGCAAGCTACTGCCCGATATAAAGGGTACAGCCGTTAGCATCCATCCATCAATCCAGCCATGGCGGTTGTCGAACGGGCGGATAAAAGCGCTGGAGTGCTAGGTTGGACATTTATATGTACACTTTAAAAGGTCACGGAATATACGTAGCTGACGTCTGATTGGCGGAGGCCATGGCCTCCACCAAATAGTCCGCTACTGCAGAACAGAACTATTGGGGGATCGGTGGCCGAGTGGGTCTAGCACAGACCAGCGCGGAGCACATGGAGCGAAAGCTCGCGCTGCAGAACCCAGGGATCCTGGGTTCAATCCCCACCCCTGCCCGTTTCGATCTGGATGAGCATCGTACCGGCGTGCGGTCGTGTATCACTACTGCGTGATGCATCGTTAAAGACCCCAGGCTAGCGGTTGCACTGCACTGGCATAATTTCTCATCCACAGCTGTGGAGACTAGTCGCCCGTTGAGGCAGACCAGGTTCTAGGCTGTATAAACATACACACAACACAGCCCCCACCATGACTATGTGCAAAACATGCGGATAACGTCGGGATGGTATGGCAGCACACCTAGAATCGGCAGTAACAGATCACTCGGATGTGTATTGCTCACACCATATCATGATGAAGCAGGGGACATCTTTATTGAACAGATATGGTCTAACAAAAAGACAGGGAGTGTGCAGGCGAGCTGGTGATAGTTAATCATTTTGTGTAACAGCCGAGACTGTGGTTAGTAAAAAAGTGGAAAGTGACACAGAGGGGAACGTCTCTAGAAGAAAGAGACTAAGAGGAGTTAATGGTGACATGGGCGACCAAAATCGTCGTTTTGGTCGGCGTTCATAGGTTGCCCAACCGTTGATATGATGTCTTTATTTTGAATAATTCTGCTTTCATCCATGGCATATAAGAACAATGTCAGACTGTCAACTTTCATGGTGTTATTTTTAGAGTGCGATGGCTCCAAGCTTTCATTGTGCTTTTTTACATACACCATCGAAAGTAGTTAGCAAAGATAGTAACTAGGCAAGATTGTAACTCGTGATGTCATAGCGAGGCAAATCCTGGTCATGACGTCACGAACGGAGGCCATAAGAGGGCGCAATCAACACATTTCGGCGCTCAATCAACAATCTGCCGAAGGAAAAATACCGTAGTTGTGATGTTTGGGTATAATATGTTACAGTATGTTTGCTGAATGTGAGCAATACACATTTGAAGAGGTAATGAAATGATTTTTAAACTTTTTCCTCCTTAGCTTTAATCTTCAACTCAAAAGCGAAACGAGAAATGACGTCATCGTAACCTTTGGGCACCGGAGACGATGACTTCAAGCTGCCACCGTGGTTTTTACACTCTAAGAAATTTCTGCGCGTCTGCTTACCCGCACCTGCTTACCTGCGATCTACGAAATCAGCTCAGTGAATGATGAGGCGGAACACGTCGTTTAGACCTAAAAATGAAGTGTGCGCTGTGACATTACGCAATGCAAAGCGCCATGCTTGCATTGCGTAATGGGACAGCGCAGACTTCATTTTTAGGTCTGAAACGGATGTTCCGCCTCATCATTCGCTGAGCTGATTTTGTAGATCGCAGAGATTGGCTCTTTGAGTGTTTGGCGGGTAAGTACGGAGTGTACTTACCCACCAAAGTTTTTATTTTTTATTGTAAAATAAACTAGGCAACGCCGAACGCTCATTCTCCGGCCAAAGGTGTAGCACTAGAGGTCACAACCAGATGCCGAAGTTTCAGCCCGATCCGATACCTTATTCAAAAGTTATAAGTGATTTTCTGGAAAGTTCAATGGGAAAATGGCAGCCGACAGAGTTTTCGAATACACGGGGCTCTATGGCGCCAGAAACCGAAAACGGGCAAACTTCGTTTTCCCTTTGAACTTTTGAGGAAAATCACTTACAACTTTTGAATAAGGTATAGGATCGGGCTGAAACTTTGGTATCTGGTTGTGACCTGTGGCGCTACCTTTGGGCGGAGAATGAGCGCTCGGCTAAGCCTAGTTTATTTTTGCGGTAAAGAAAACCCTCGTAAATTTTTTTTTGTAACACCCTGTAGATTTGCGGGCATTTTTTGGAGTGTGAGCACACCATGGAACTTGTCATTCTCAGGCGCTTATAAGTGTCGTCACGGCACTCAATGGCTACGAACGCGAATTCAAATGTTCGTCTAAGGATTGACGAGCTCATACGTCCGAGCTACGCAGTGCTCGTGTTCAATGGGTGAGCCATGGGTTCGCCTGACAGCGCTTGGACACCGCGGATGCATCACAGTGAAAATGGCGCAGAGCTTTCGAAGGAAAGGAAATACGAAATAGTTGGCTCTATTTTCAAATTTTCGTACCGAAGAGAAGGCTTTTTAGGCTTTCTACGCTCGTGCAGAAGTTTTAGTTTAGCGCACTAAACGATATGCGATTATTAGAATACAATTTATCCCAGCCAAAAATTTATTTCGTGGCCTCTCAACGTTTCTGTGCAGTGCTACATATGTACTGTGAAAAATTTACTGGACCAAATAACCTTGGGTTCTGCCCAAATATCTGGGCATCCTTGACTGACCAAACAAACACTTCGACGAAACTGTTTTTTTTTTTTTTTTTTAAGGATAGTGAAAGTATATATATGATGCTTTGAACGTTGTTACTTTTTTTTATAGGGCCATACATCACTATTGTATCAACTTTTTTTTTTTTTTGGAAAGCAAGCACGAACATTTTTGTAGAGAAGTTCAGCGGCATATAACTTTCTGCATGTTAGTTCTATCGTTAGAGCACTCGCTAACAAGATAAAGCATTAGCTTCCTACAAAAGTTTATACAAAAATAAATGTAGGGCCCTATAAATAAGGGAGGCAACATAGCTTCGTGACGCGTAACAATACCTATCAAAAGGTGTAACAACACCTATTAAAAGGTGTGAGCGATAGACATTAGATAAATTGCTGATTACACCTATATCGGTGTTTTGAAGTTTACTTCCAAAACGGAAACTTCTATGGGGCATCGTTCATCCTTAAAGGAGCGATGCAAAAATGTTTGTACTGTGCGCAAATGCAGCTTAGAACAGATACTTAGCGTTAATGACCCATTAAACACGCGTTCGTTTTTCACTACACGCAATTAAAGTCGCAGAAACAATTCACGAAAGACGAGCAAGCGTTCAACCCCTCAACTCGCAGCCAGAACAAGCGGCGGCGTGATCTGGAAGTCGATAATATGCCGCCAATGTTTATAATAGCCACGCGCTCTGGTTGGTAAAGCACAGGACACGCACTGAGTTCCAGACATTCTTATGGCTCGGCTATTGTCGTCATTGCAGCGATGGGACACGGGCCACTCACTACCCGGATGCCTATCGAGCTATTGATTTTCACGAGCCGAAATGGAGTGCTCACAGAATGCCCGGGTTCAATCTATGAGCCGCAATCAAATATCGTCACTGGGGGTACTGCGATCCTCCTGTTACGTCACCAAGTTTTGCGAAGGAGAGATTGAAAGTAAACGCTCGCTTTTGTCCTTGAAATTACACCGCAACCAAAAGAGTTTCTTGGCCAATGGCGTTGCGTGCGAGTCTCCTTGGGTCCCGCTAGTGCCAGTAAGCTCGTGTAAAGTGAAATGCATTCCGAGTGATTATTGTTGCACTGCCACTTTAAATTGGAGACACATCCGTTTCTCCTTCCTGCAACAAGGTAAACGCACATTCTCAAAAGCCATGTTGTTTCGGAACTGCCTCTTCATGAAAATTCCTATTCCTGATCTAGATGTGCTGCAACGACCAGCAAACCCAAGCAGTGCGACTCCCGGCACTTTTGGATCCAACACTGGTTTGTACGAGGGGCGGTCAATAAGTTTTAGCTCCTGGGCTGTGAAACATTTTTATTCAGTGATGGAATTTAATGATATTAGATTAAAATTAAAGTTTGGAATATCCTGTTTCCGAGGAGCACGTAGCTTTTCGATAAAGTCCCCACCAGCGGCGGTGCACTTC
>JAZHYW010044384.1:0-15205 GCA_037355805.1 Ixodes ricinus | reverse complement strand
AGCGGTACTTTGGTTCAGTTTACGTGTGCTACAAGAGGACTGAACGGTCTCAACTCTACGTTGGCAACAGCCAGCCAGGTATTTAGGCTCCCGTGCCCCGTCTGTCGGGCGTTTGAAGATTAATCGCAACCGCTGCTGGCCGGATGGCACTATGGCCCGATATCACTCCACACACCGACGAGCCGCAGACGCCCGCTTGTCAGAACTCTTTGAGTACTAACGCCATACGGTTGTTCTTCGGCCCAGTGAAGCCGTTCAGGTTTAAGTGCGGTAAAAGCTACCTCGGTGAAACTGGCGCACCGGTTCTGCCTGGCCCGGCTACTACCTTAAAGAAACGTTGGATGGCAGGTTGCTCAAACGGCGACGCACGAAGCAATGGAAAATTTGGCGTGTTGATGGGGCCTATTACCGCTAATCATTCGGGCTGGTGTTGCCTTCCCTTCAAACCGAGGAACATGTTAACACTTATATGCGAGATTGGTAGCCATACACGCGAGTGACAAATCCAGCGTACGATTTCCAGCAGAAATATTCATCCTATTGAATCCATACATCTAATTAGCAGCATTTTCAAACGGGTGTATTACTGCCAAGCCTTTTTGAATACTCTGGTTACTATGTAAGCCGACAAAACAACCTCATCGATTTCATTCTCTCCCGATCTGCGTTATTCTGTTCTAGTAAATTCCTCCATATTTTAGGAAAACAGTTACGCAACGCTCATATACGGTGAAAGGATCGCCGTTGACTTCCAGGCAGCAGACATCTTAAACGGTTCATGCTGTCTCATATTCAGTCGTCATAGTTAATTCACAGATATGAACGTTATCAAATTGAGTTGACTCTTATATTAAAGAATGGCGTTAATTATTGTTTGACAGCAGTATTAAACACATTGACACTCAATTGGTGGTTGAAATGCTTCAGGTAGATGGTGCACTCAGGATAAAAAAGAGCACGCAGACTTGATTAGCCAACAGGCGGTTAAAACTGTGGTTGTCTTACGTCACCACACAACGTTTCAAACGCGTTCGCTTACAGGGTGGCGTCGGCGTTGGTCAGTTTGCTTGTCGGAGTGAATAAAAGCCGGCTGGGTTCAATATACCCTGTAAAACCATCCATAGATCGATTCCTGATATCGCGCCTCTGATACCTCTCGCCCATCTGCCTCTGCCCCAATAGTCACTGGTAACTGGAATGTCAGGGCGTCTACCGGATGGTGCGACCAGCACATGCTCGGTGCCTTTGCCGTCCTCTGGCGTCTGTTGAGCGACCGAGGCTCAGAACTCAAAGCGTTATTCACAGAACACTACATAAAATCTAAAACTCCTTTAATCACCCAAATTACATTACTCAACTGCTCAGTGGTGGACGGCTGACTCTAAGATGGTACAATTACCGTCATTCATTGGTCGCGAAATAACCTTAAACTCGGCGGGTTGCCATTTAAAGGCGGGCAATCTATCCCCAGTCGATAGTTGAAAAAATTATTAGAGTTACCCGACGAAACTGGTGAAGTTAACCGCCGTTTTGTTTAACCCGAAGACTGGAGATTATTCCAGGAACCCGAAAAAGACCACGGAGGCGGCGATCTCAATCCCTGATTGATGGCGGTCGCAGCTCCACGAGGGACGATCATGCGAAAATTTTCTCACAGCTGTCGCTTTATAAATACTACCGGCACCCGTGAACAATACGGTATACCCATTTACCACAAGCAAAGTGAAATGAAGGAACCGCTGATGTTACCGCATATCGTAAAGGCTACCCGAATTGCGGATCAGATGCCGCCGGTGAGCTTCGGTGGAAGCTGCCCATGATTAATCTTAGCCCGATACAGAGGACGAGATAAAACCGTTTTGCAGTTTGAAAACAATGTACAGGAACAGACCGCGATGTTCAAGTCAACGCTCCCTGTCCCGATCACTTTCTTGACTCGGCAATAAAAGCTTAATTGTCCTCGCTTCACCTGCAACAGTTGTGATTCATCGCATGGTTATCAAGACGTCCGTTCGTGCCGTTCAGTTCACAAGCTCTTAAGCAGGTTTGTGTTTAAGCGCCAATCAGGAAATCTAGCGTTTCATCTGTACGGTGCCTACTGAAATAAACCATATTACCCATCTGACCTGCTGCCTTGTAGGTACGGTCATTTGTAAGGGAAAATATGCGAAGAAAAATGGAACTCGAGTTGCGTTCACGTATGGAAGAAATTCTGTGGACGGAGCACGCATTCCATCCGCAATCTACGGCCTTTTTATTAATGCGGATGCGCAGGCTCAAGCGCAAAACAACAAAATTAACTGAGACTACACAAACATTGCACAATGATTAATGAGATTCGGAACACATTTTGGTAGACACCCCTTATAATAAAATGTGCCGCATCACAAAATTGAGCGTCCTAGATTGGAGTAGTCCACTTAGATACTAGTTTATTTTAGTATGCTACTGCAATCAGAATACGTCTTCCCTTCTCTCCGTCACACCGGCGTAACTCTCGGCTTGTTGTATAGGACATTCATGTTTTTCTTATTTAAATCAACGACTTGCCTAACATTGTTTCATCTTCAAAGTGAAATTGTCTCCACAGTGTTGCTCATTCGGCAACTTCATTAACTACTTTGACTTTGCCAACTGTAAAAAAGTTATTGACTTTGTCTACAATAGGTAAATTACCGAATAGGGAACTTAACATAAAAAATATAAAACTGTGAGTGTATCACGCAATCATACTCGCTCGTAATCCTACCATGTCAGTAACATCTCTTCCTCTTCTGTTTTATCCTATACATATTTCAAAACCATATGAACTTTGCATATCTATTAAAAATTCTAATCACTTGGTTGGGTGACCTACAAAGCATAATTTATTTTGCAGTGTCTGCCTTAAAGCACACTGAGAGGGTATTTATGCTCGCCGATGTTTTTAGTTATACGTGACATATGAAGAGCCAACTACCCAGTACAAAATTTGCGGCTCTAAATTCGGTTTCTTTCCGCCTGAAAACCGGCGATCGCGGAACTGGCCGGTTTGAGTCGGGCTCACTCTCTTTTCCCGTGAACACGTGCCGTTTCCTAAGGTCACGTGCCGTTTTATAAGGCACACAGTCAGTACTAAAAATATGAAAAATATAAAACCCAATTTTTTTGGCTGCCAAACAGCTGCAAATATGATGATTAAAAACAAAAAAAGGTTGCACAGACAACTGGTAGCACTCTGTGCGCTCACTGTATCATTCTCAACATGGCGTCGTTTCGCGTTTTGTCGGACTCGCGGGTGGCAGCGGACGACGGGCGTGTGAACTCTACTTCAGAACTGTCGTTCACGGTACCAGGCGAATTCTGTGTTGCGTCGAAAGAAACTTTGGACCGATCGAAAGAATTGATATTCATCCCGTACGACACGCCCGACCAGCAAGCCGATTCCACGAAGACGTCACCGAGCCGTCCTCCCTTCTCCCTGGCTGAAGACATCGCTCGCTTAGACGTGAAGCACGAAGTGCGTGCTTCGAAGTTGAATACGCATGCGTACGGGTTATTTACTAGGTGCGAATGCGGCCAATGCGTGGTGCTGCCCGTCTTGAAGCCGGGAGTGCATGTACTGGAGGGAAATCGACAGCAAACTTTCCGACATACAGTTGACCCGCTGCTTTACTACAAAGGAAGGAGTTGCTTCAGTAGCTCAGTGGGAAGATGATCCGGTTCACACGCAGTGGGCACCGGCTCAATCCCTTATATAAACGAACAATTCTTTTTTTCTTTACATTTCTTTTTTTTACAATTATTCCTGGAAAAAAAACAATTGATGTGGACGATACGTCGCTGAACAAAGTGAATGAATGAATGAATGAATGAATGAATGAACGTGTTAGTATTTTTTCCGGAATTACCCGAAATGGACACAAGGACTAAAGGCTCGAAGCCGACAAGGTCGCTGTCCCCAATGCAGCGCTTTCCAGCAGCACACAGTTTCCAGAGTTAACGCTAAGTAGTAAACAAGATATTCATTTTTTAGAATATACCAGAAAAACAACTAGTTATTACATACAAATTAAAATATTAAGGGGTTATCACTGCACACCATGAAAATCCTGAGATCCATTTTAATTTTACTGAACTTGTTATTAAAATCTATGTGGTCTTTACTGTTATTCAGAAATTTACTGACTTGATACTCCATTGTTTGTGTTCCATAATTTGTACGGGTCTGAGGGGGCCGCCTATGTGCTTGGGGAAGAGGGTATGCATGTGTTACGTCACTTAAATCCGTCACATATAGTTATTGTTCGTAAATCAGTTGTAATAATTTAAAATAAGTTATCTGACTGACCTTGAGAATGCCATATTTTTTTAAAAGTGGTGCAGAGTGCAGGTCTTTTTTACCTTATAATTTTCAAGTAGGCCCAACATTTTCTTGGTGGTGTTGGGTTCCATTTTTTACACGGCTAACTCAATGTAGTCACTTTCCACAAAATGCAGGGAGCATATGAATCGGTTAGCGTACGCTTTCCGAGGTTCCGTCAGTGTTCTGCAAGAATTGAGCCCGCCATTCATCCCGACCTGTTGATAGTTCAGAAATTTGTGCACTCTGCCGCACAATATGCCTCGTTCAGATGCAGGATATGTGAGGCAGCTCTTCACGCAACATCTTGGGAGTATTCTTTTCAGAGCCGATCACGCGAATTCACCACGGCACTCGGGCACTCACTGCTAATTGCCAACACTTAAACGTACAAAACAACTCACCAAAATGGACAATTGATGAGTACAAAACAACTCATCTTGAAGTAGAGAACAGCGAGCAGAACAAACAAAAAATGCAAAGGAATCGCACGGCGAACGGATCTCGTAACGCATTTTGTCTGCTGCGCACCGAAAGAAAAGAAAATCGCATGCTCGGGTGTAGTTACATGACTTCTGCCACTCACTCAATCCTCTCCACTTCTCCGTGCTGTGCGGGGGTTTAGGTTTCAAGCAGTTGCGTTTTAGAGTGCAGCTCTTAGGCGGCCATTTCCAGCAGGCGGCGTCGCCGTCGGCGTCGCCGTCGGCGTCGGCGTCGGCGTAACCGCGCGGTGCATGTCGGGACATGTCGCGGGGGTCACGTGACCCCCCCACCCCGAGGCCACGTGCGGTGCATGTTGGGACATGTTGCGGGGGTCACGTGACCCCCTCTCCCGACATGTTGGGACATGTCGGGGGGTCGGGGGGGGGTCACGTGACCCCCCACCAAGCCACATACGGTGCATGTTGGGACATGTCGCGGGGTCACGTGACCCCCTCCCGACATGTTGGGACATGTCGGGGTCCACGTGACCTCGGGGGGGAATCACATGGCCCCCCCCGGAGGAGAAGGAGGGGTATACCCTCCCTCAGTACCCTTCCCTCCTCCTACTCCTCAAGAGCTGCGCTCCAATTCGGTGTTACAGTGAGTTGTAAACGGCTTTCACTTTTTTTGGGCTTTATAAAAGAAAATACGTGACTGTGTAGCAAAATCATAATTTGGTAGTATTCCGACACCATAATAAAACGCCTGACAAAAAAATGAAAAAAAAAATGTTGGGGGTGTCAATGTCCATTTAAAATTAACTTTGTACAAAGCCCTCATTTGCATCAAACTAGAATATTCTTGGCCTGGCTTGAGCCCAAATCGAAGTATCAGTGCTGTGGAGCCGTACATGACCGTTGCGCTAATATGATTTTCAATAATTATCTTTGCGCCGTAAGCTTAGGTCTATTCAAATATATTTATCCCTGCCCTTTTCTTTTTTGCTATAAGACTCTTCGCTTATGCGCTTTTCTTATACACCAGACTACACCGTACTTAGACAAAGCGCTTTTCAATCTCCAGTTTAATATTTCATCAGATATTAACCACCGGACAAAGATGATTTTTCGAAATGTAACAATTATGCAATTTATCATTCCTTTGTTCATAAACCTTATCCTGAATGCAAGCATCCTGGAGCATTCATCGCATTTACTGATAACAAATAATTGTTCAAGACTATCTAAAAACACTAAATTATTTTAAGCTGCCTTGAACAAAGTGTAAACATTCAGAAATTGATTTGTTTGCTTTTTAGTTGTCGCTGCACAGTCAATACGTATTTAATGACGATCTAGCTAAAGACATTTAAATAAACAAATAAATATGGTTCATTAAAACACTCAGTGACTACACTTATATGAACAATACTTTGAAAATAACAACGCATTAAAAAACCACTGCATTCGTAAATTGTAATCAATTCGATCAAGTATGGTTCAGTCTTCTGCATATTTTCTGTTATTTCCTCTTTTAAGACCACGCACGATGATGAAAGCGCACGCGGTATATACCATACTTTATATACTTTAATATTATATCCTCGTTGAACTGTTTTGGGGTCGTTTTATTGAACAGCGAACACCAATAAAAATATTTCAACATGTCGCCTCTTTGTTTCCATAATGTTTTTTCAGCTTCTACTCGGTGGAGGGCAGTGAACGCGACAGAGGACCAAAGATTAAGAAAGTACCTTATTGCCGACACTTCGTAAGTGAATAAAAGATTATTAGTCCACGATTAGTCTTGAGATTCGGTTCTCTCAATAAGATATGAACGTAAGGGTTGTTAAAAGACAGGTAATTTGTTGTACGTTTATATCCTCAATAGGAATGCCTTTCCCTATATTATTTTTTCGGATTGCATATTTGTGCCAGTTAGTCATACTACGTGTTTGCTTCTTCAATTATCACTTCGCACTAAAAATTAGGATCGCGAATTGCCTCAAGAAAAGGTATCACGGTGGAGCCGTACACTCTTCATTGAGGCAAATACTATCAGATTTGATAGATAAATACTATCAGATTTGAAGTACTCTTAGAGTAAATTTCAACAGGGTTGTATCTTTGATAGAAACCATTCAAAGACAAGATTACAGTGAGGTGCTGTTTTCGCGCTTATAAAAAAAAACAAAAAAAAAACGTTCTTGTAATTCGGACAATATTTCTTTGGAGCGTAGACGTAAAAGCTAATTACCTTAAGATGGGCGTGAATGGTTCGGCCTACAAGTAGGAAAAAAAAAACAAGAGCAAAAAACTTTCTAATTCACTCCCCCTTGCTATACATGTTTGCATGTCCGGTCTAAGGGCGCTGCCATATTCCCCAGTAGGGTGCGCTCTTGGCCGCGGTCATAGTTCGATTACGACGCCTTAACCAAGCTTCGTAATTGGATTATGACTCGTCCAAGCGCACCCTTGCCAAGCAAGATGGCAGCGCCCTGAAGCCGGACTTGCAAAGGTGTACATGTGGAAATAATTTAGTACGACTGTTGCATCCACAATTTATGACTTTTGCTCGAATTATGTACATAGAGAGTGCTTACAAATTAAGCAAATGCCCCAAATAAAGTAACGCAAGTACAAGCAAAGCATGAGTGCAGTAACATTAGTGCAACGACCTAAATGCAATTTACATGCTATATTTAGCGATACAATCAAAGTGCTAGATAACGGCCATGTGACGTGTAAAAAGTAATAAAGGCGCCAATTTAGCAGACTTACCTCCGTTGAAACTAAGCGGATGGTGTTCACGTGAGGACATCCGCGTGACAGTCTTTACGTGGCACCAACGCATAACAGTAGGACGTCACTTTAAGCCGTGACGCAACGTGGCACATGTGCGTCAGGCAACACCATGATGTTACATCTTGGTGTCAGGCCCATGAACCAATTTGTCAGAAGACACTAGCATGCCATGTCAGAACCTAATATTAACTCCTTGAAAGCTTCGTTACTATCCATTATGCCACAAGAGAAACAAAAATATCATTATGTAAAATATGCCTTCCAAACTGTCTGATAGTTACAAAATTTTGAGAATTTGTTGTGATTTCTTTTGCTTTTCTGTTGGTTGTTTTCGTGCATACGCATTTGATGGGTAATATTCTGATAATATCTTCGATGCTGGAGGCTCCACTTCACGGTTGATCGATTACTTCTTCAATGAAACAGTGGTACGTTTTGACCAATATATCTAGAACCTTGTTATTCTGCCTGTTTCAATTGACGCAAGAAATGAAGATAGATGTTACATAAAACCTGCGTTGTGTTTACTTGGTCTCCATCTTTTTGAAAAGAAGTAAGATGGCTCAGCAACAACCCACATAAAATATTATTCACTGAACTTCTTATTCACTCTAAACAAAATACGATATGAGCCATTCTGCATTTAAACACTTTAAAGCAGTAATATTCAAAATCACTCAATTAATTCATTTGCAAAGCGGCTATAAGCTGTGCAATATCATTCGAATATTTTCCATGCTTTTTGTCTTTTAACTTTGAAAGTGAACGCATAAAAAAGCTCCTTCAAACTCAGCGCAGAATTAGGCAATTCCTGAGATGAACCATATTGCTATCTCCATGTCGCTTGTTGGTGAAAGCATGGACGAGTCACTTCCAAAGTAATAACGTGGTACTCACTACAAGTATTCCACTCGTCGGCGCATCATTTGTGGACATAGTTTAAAGTGCATCTGCTTCATTCAAGTTTCCTATCAGGTAACGGAAACGTAAAAACGGACAGTGATTAATCTTAATTTCATCTTGCCTTCTCCGAAATTCGATAAAGGTCCTGCGCATTAAAGATGGCAAGGTTTAAATTAAATACATGCATGACCCATAAAGGTATAGTTTACTATAGTCGGTTACAAGTCAAGAAGGTAGGAGAAGCTCCTCCCATAATCGTGATGCGACCGTTTGAAATCCATCCGCAGTCGAAAGAATAGTTCCCTGAAACACCCCTTGTTCCGCTTCAATGAATAGATAATGGCTACAGAGTGATGCCAACTTGTCTCCGACCCCCCCCCCCCTTTTTTTTTTAAGAAAGCGACCTTTGTATTTATCGGAGAGGAAACCGAGCCCCTGAAAGTGGCCTTTGTATCCACGGAGGGGGAAGCTAATCCTCAAAGTCGTTTTTGTTTCCATCGGAAACAAAAACGACTTCTAATCTCCCTCTCGCGGCTTCCACAACGCCAAGTCAAGGTCGAAAGATAAAGCAAATATTCAAAGCAAGGCAAAACCCTCTCCCGCGTTGGCCACGACGTCACGGAAACGATGGGACGCTATTGGATGGGGAGGTGGCGGAGGGATATATGATTCCCTTTGAGGGGCATTTGCCGCTACCTTCTTGACTTGTAACCTACTATATAGTAAGATACGTGGTCAAGAAGGTAGCGGCAAATGCCCCTCAAACGGAATCGTATATCCTCCGCCACCTCCGCATCCAACAGCGTCCCATCGTTTCCGTGACATCGCGGCCAATGCGCGAGGAGGGTCATGCCTTTCTGTACATATTTGCTTTATCTTTCGACTTTGACTCAGCATTGTGGAAGCCACGAGAGGGAGATTAGAGCCGTCCCCTCGGATGGAAACAAAGACGACTTTCGGGGATTAGCTTCCCCCGATGGATACAAAGGCTGCTTCAGGGCTCGGTCGCCTCCTCCGATGAATACAAAGGTCGCTTTCTTAAAAGTGGGGTTGAAGACAAGTTGGCACCACTCTGTGGCCATTATCTATCCCATTGAAAAAGCGGAACAAGGAGCGTTTCAGTGAACTATTCTTTCGACAGCGGAAGGATTTGAAACGGGCGCATCACACTGTGGAGGAGCTTCTCCACCTTCTTGACTTGTAACCGACTATAGGTAACCAACAATGCTTATTTTTCACTAAAATGACCCTATGTCTTTATGACTTTGATAAAGCAATAGACAAGCAATGATCACAAAAATGTGCGGATTATCTTTTTTTAAGAAAAACAAAATAACCCACGAATATCTAGAATATTAAGTATATATATTTCTGTCATAAAGTATTTATATTTTTTCTTTTTACAGTGCAACGAACCTCAGCAGTGTGGCCCACCATGCCCGAATTGCAAGGGTGGCTGGTGGACACCATATTTGTGTGCCGAGTAAAAAATGTAGACGTAGATCTTATGCACACATAAAAGTTTTGTGCAGAATATGGTACCTGAATGATATTTTTTTCACAAAGCGTACTTCAAACCACTCACAACCCCAAGCTCAACACGAAATGTATGTTAAATTGCTAGTCAATTGTGTTGCATACTTGAAACGTTCTAGCATAAAAATATTTATATAATTGTTTAGCACCACGTCTAGCCTGGCCAGCCAAGGTGCCTTCGTTAACGGCTTCCTTCATGGGATAACGCGTGGTGTGTGTCATTGAAAAGACAAACCTTATGATCTTCCAGAAACTTCGACGGGCATCTCCTTTCCCACCTTTCCTCCTTGCCAATTTCTTTCCCACACTCCACTCCTGCTCACATGACCTCTCCGTTAACCAATGAGCCTTGATAACTTCACCCCTCCCCCACGTATCAACGTCCGTGTCGAGCATCGCGGCCAAGCTTTTATCCAGGCTTCCCTTCTGGGCCTCACGAAATGCCGAACACCTAACAAAAAAAACGTTTGACATCTATGCATTTGAATGGCGCTTCTTCAAAATGTTTTGACCTGCGCGATAATTAAGCAAACGCCACTAAATGATTCAAAAGAAAAGTCCCTATTCGCTTTTGCAAGGTATGAAACAAGGTCACAACATGTCGATTAGCCATCATGGGCCTAGTTCTAGACGCCATTTGTCAAATTAAATCCTGCATTGAAGGCGTCGTAAGATCAAAGAACGAATATCAAAGCTAGCTGATAATGAGTTCGGCAATCAACTAGTATTGGCTAATCTTCCAATAATTTAATGTAACCATGCACGAAAAGGACAATGTTCAAACTTTTAGTGTTTTCTTTTCAGGATTACAATTGCTGCTACACGCCTGAGAAAATGAACCAACGCACATGTTGTACTACACGTTGCAATTTATTGACCGTTATCGCCGTGCGCAGCGACATAAGGCCTCTCGCGTATTCGCTGCGTTGTCTTTTTTAGCGGCGGAGCGCTGCCTAAGAGACCAATTTTACTTGGCTATTTCGCTGTGAATATTGCCAGAGACAATATAACATGCGGTGAAGCTGGTTAATAGCTTAGGGTAACCAGGATTCCGACTCCCCTCCAGATCGTTAGGATAAACAAGAAGGGACGGCACATAACCTCTAGGGGTCGCCTTTCGTCTAGGTCACCGAGGGTGGAGCCTTCGCACATGAGCCAGTGTGGGTGTGACGCAAACTTGAAGGTACAGTGACCCCCCCCCCCCATTTTTCTCTTTTTTTCACCGGGGATTCAATATGGTGACAAAAGTCTGCCCAATTAATATTTTACTACGCTATCACGTATATTCTAATAAAGTAAACAAATGCCACTTTTCGAAACCGAAACCAAAACTGAACTGGGGGAAGAAGGAATATAAAGGAGGAAAGTTTCCGGGAGTCACGTGGCTTTGCTACTTTTTGTTTCAATCAACTTATAATCAGCCATAAGATGATCTGGCGGGCTAGTTGGATGTCCATCATGCGGATGGTAGCGCGAAACAACAAGGAAGAAAGCACGAGTGAGACAGGAGTAGCGCTAACTGACAACGGATGTTTTGATACACTTAATAGAAAATAAGAAAACAGGTCCAGATGGTATCGCTTAAAAAAAAATTAAAAGAACACCCTCAAAGGCGTTTGTTATATTTCTTAAATTGGAATACATCGCTAAAAATAATTACTGTAGAATTATATAAAAAGAAAGGAGTAAAAGAAAACAAACTTTCAGCATTTCCACTCTGATGAAGAAGGAAGACTAGCGAAGCTGCACTATTGTGGGAATAAAGTAATGGCCAGCCTCAAGTCATTTGGCCAGAGTGGAAAGGCTGGAAATGTTGCCGCCATCTATGAGCAACGGCGGGAACCAAAGCCGGTTGTCTGGTTTCCGCCGTCGTTCACAGATGGCGGTAGCTGACCGGAGTGTTGTTTCGACATTTATTTGCTGGCGGACTCGTTCCTGGGGAAACTAGCCCTGAACAGCTCCTCTGTAAAAAGGTTAATGCGAAAAAGGAAATTGTCGATGAACCCGAACACCATTTAAAGAAGGTAAAAGAGCAAAGCTGAAGTTTGAGGGAAAAAAAGAGCATAAAACTTGCAAGCAGGTTACTTATCATCCAGTCGCGAGCTTAAGGTAGTAAAGTTAATTTGTGATAAGGCGATCTACGGGGCTCTACGGGGCGCTGAGGCACACAGCCCCCTAAACAAAAATGTTTGAGCTTCGTGCAGCCCGTGCGTTCTTTTAGTCCTGAAACGCCTTAGAATGTTGGTATGTCCAAACTTTGCAGTGCACATACAATTCCTTACGTGTTATGTTAAGTGGCCAGCTGGTGACGACCTCAAGGATCAGGCATGTTTTCGTAAGTGGTCATTGATACAACGTCCAGTTTGACCCACATATACTTCGCCGCATGTGAAAGGAATTTCATATACCACTCCTCGATGGAAGATGACGTATTTTTTCTGACGTTTGACATTGCACTCGTTTTGATGTTGTTGAAGATTGTTGATCCTCTGACACAACCGGTTGAGTTTGTCCGGTGGAGAATCACTAAACATGACATTTAGATGCAATATTTTTTTTAATTGAGTGAAATTTGATAAATGTGTGGCAGCAGTGCTAGTCGGTGGTTCCTGTCTCGCGTGCTTTCTCGTTGTCCACTCGTGGTAATCAATGACTCAGCGACTTCAAACAGAATGGAACTTGGGCACCCAGATGTCTTGAGACGCTTTATCACGACAATGTCTCAAGGCATCTGGGTTATCAAGTTTCATACTGGCTATCTAAGAGCCATCTCGCTTAGCCAATAAACAAATACCCATTTCTTTCGCGTTTTTTTAGGTTACAGACGCCTAAGTCTTCGCTCCGTGGGATAGTTATTGCTTACGCATTGGAAGCATAAATATCCTGTCAGTGTCACTTTAAAAACGACGTCAGAACTCGCAGACGGTACTCATGGGGTCGTGTTGAGCTCTGTGATGGAGGTTACGTCGCCACCGCAACTTTTCTGGTGGACGCGCTATGCAGCCGATAATTAAACAAATTGAGGCCACGGCGTGAGATAAATAAGGGGCCGCCCCAAAACATAAAGGGACATGAATATTATGCTCCTCATTTCGTTGCCTTCGCATGCGTCGCGGGGTTTTATCTTTGCAGAGACGGTGTGCAGGTCTCCGAGAGGTGATCCTAAATATTGCCATCTGGAACCTGCTACACATTTACCTCCTTGAGTTCATAAAAACGTTTAATTAAACGACATGAAGATACTCACATACATTACGAGATTCTTAAGGCATCAGCAGCAAAATACAGTATCTAGTATCAATCCGACTGAGGTGTCCGATCAGCTGACGGCTGTTTGGCTACAATTTACAATACGGCTAGAATGCTCCAATTGGGCTAAATTTCTAATTTGGCTAAAAGCTTCCATTCATCAAGAATCCTACAATTCAACCCTATGCATCTGTGTTGCTCAAGCAGCTAGATTCGGCAAAGACGTCTGAAATATAGCCTCTAGGTATGCGCGGCTGAGGCGCCTCAATGTGCTTGTTTGATCGAAAAATGTCTGCATCACAGTATAACACTTCAATTTCAAATTAAAACTTCCTGCAGATGAAAAGGCCTCGTGCCAAATGGTAGCCAGTATAGCCTGACTCGGAATGCCACTCGAGTTTTTGTTGTTTTTCACGCTCAGCTGGTGTGCACATACCACTCCGTGCTTCGAATAAAATAGTTTATTAACTTGCCAGAAAGTGCATAACTGGTATCAAGAGACGGGTTCCTTCAGTGCTGGTGCCCATCCACTTGAAAAGTATAGCCAGTCCAGGCTGCTCCTCTCTACAACAACTGGGGTGCAAAGAAATATATGCATGTATCACATTAACAATAGAGCATCCTTCTAGAGATCCCTTCAAATTATTTGGCTTTTAAAAATATCAGTATGAAATTTCTGCAAAACTGACACACGTTCCCACGAAATACTTCAAATCGCCGAATGTATTTTAATTTTCATCCCATTCGTTCGGTTTTATGCCTCTCGTCACACTTTATAATAAACCGCGAAATTCACACTCTGTTTTATAAGAACAAGTTTCAGTAGGCGTAAAAGTTTTGTTTCTGAATCTGATGTTGTCCGTATGGACTTCCTAAGTAACCGAGTTTTCAGTGACTAACACCCAAAAACTGCAGAGAGAAGCAAACTTGATACAACATCGAATCAACCATTTGATCTACACAAAGATGTGAGTGCTCGAAGTAATTTTGAGACATCAAATAAAAAGCAATCTTTCACATCTGTTATTTTACTTCATTCAACTGCAATGGAAGAACATGAATGTCTAACTAAACAACGATTTATTGCATCTGCAATCTAATGTATTCACTCGTTTATGCACTTACACAGCAGTTTTATTTCTTCAGAAATTCACCTAATTGTTTTATTGCACAAAACAAAAAAACAGAAACACAAGAAGTACCTGTGACCGCCTGCTTGTTAAAAGATACTCCATGGTCATTTTTTTGTGCGAAATAAGAGGTAAAATATTACTCAGCTAATATATAACGTTTGGGTATGGAATAATTTTCAGTAACATAAAATTCGAAAGCGCAAACAAAGACGAGGACAAAAGTAGGAAGGCGAACAGGACGAGTGCTCGTCCTGTTCGCCTTCCTACTTTTGTCGACGTCTTTGTTAGCGCTTTCGAATTTTATGTCATGAACCAACTCGCTCGCTTCGCCACTTTAGTTTGAGTAGCAACTTGGATACTTCTTTGAGTTTTGTATGCTAAAATAAACATAGTTTTAATTTATTTAGAAAACAAAGTAAATAATTTATCTATGTATATCAATGGCCCTACATATTTGACTTTTCATGCTTATAATTACACGAAAAAAGGTTTGATTATTAGTTCGGTGCCTCATAGAACGACCTCGTAGTAAGGTAATATATTTTCACATTACCGAAGACGCGGAGGACAACCCAGCCATCACAAAATTATGGCCAGCCATCGGCCACTGACCGCTATAGCCCGGTACCTGGCTGGCCAGCCTGGTTTCAGGCAGGAAGCTGGCCACCGATAACAAAAAAACGCTCGGCAAGAGGCTGGCAACTGACTTGTCGTTTCATCCCTGGCCACCGATGACAAAAATAAGTCAGGTTAGGGGCCGGTCACAAACTGTTCGGTTCATTGCTGGCCTCCGATGACAGAGAAGTAGCCGGTAA